>JAOXYA010165150.1:0-21064 GCA_028565675.1 Sorex palustris | reverse complement strand
ACCAACTGCCGTGTAACCACATCAATGGCCAGTAACTCCATTAATCATACATTTGCGGCCGCATGAAATCTTAATTTGTAGTTTTAGCTCTCAGAGAACCCGGCAGGCTACTGAGAGTATCCTGCCTGCATATATGCCTGACTGGGAACACCTGTAAAGGTGGTTAGAGTCTGCCCCAAAAGCCTCCATCCTTCTCGGAGAGCCCGGCAAGCTACCAAGAGTATCCCGCCCACACGGCAGAGCCTGGCAAGCTACCTGTGGTGTACTCGATATGCCAAAAACAGTAAGAATGATGGTCCTCATTCCCCTGACCCTGAAAGAGCCCGCAATATGCCTTCAGGCTACACTAGCACGTGACATGGACGAATGGAGACGTTACTGGCACCTGCTCAAGCAAATCGATGAACAATGGGGTGATAGTGATAGTGATACAGCAGTGAGATCATACAACATTTGTCTTTATCCTGACTTATTTCACTAAGCATAATGTATCTAAGTTCGTTCAAGTTGTTGCAAATGACAGAATTTTATTTATTTTTTGAATAGAAGTATCCAATTTTGTACTAACATCAAATCTTCTTTTTGCAAGCATCTGTAAATAGACACATAGATCATTTCCAACTCTTGGGTAACACTGCACTGTAGTACTGTCCTCCTGTTGTTCATTGATTTGCTCAAGTGCACCCAGTAAAACTCCATTGTGAGACTTGTTACTGTGTTCGGCATATCAAGTACATCACGGGTTAGCTTGCCAGGCTTTGCCGGGTGGGCCAGATACTCTCGGTAGCTTGCCAGGCTCTTCTAGATGGGCGGAGGAATCGAACCCTGGCTGCCCGGGTTGGCTGCATGAAAGGCAAACGCCCTACCTGCTGTACTATTGCTCCAGCCCAACTCTTGAATATTCTGAATAATTATTCATATCTGTGTTTTATAGTTTTTATATCCCAAAGTAAAGTAACCACATTATTTGTGCTGGAGCAATAGCACAGTGGGTAGGTCATTTGCTTTGCACGCGGCTGACCCGGGTTTGATTCCTCTACCCCTCTCGGAGAACCCAGCAAGCTACTGAGAGTTTCGGGACTGGACCTCCTCCACCCAGATCTGCCATCTTCCAGTGGCTAGATAGTTACAGCCACCAACTGCCGTGTAACCACATCAATGGCCAGTAACTCCATTAATCATACATTTGCGGCCGCATGAAATCTTAATTTCTAGTTTTCGCTCTCAGAGAAACCCGGCAGGCTACTGAGAGTATCCTGCCTGCATATATGCCTGACTGGGAACATATATGCAAAGCCTGGCAAGCTACCTATGACATATTCGATATTCGAAAAACAGTAACAACAAGTCTCACAATGGAGATGTTACTGGTGCCCGCTTGAGCAAATCAGTGAACAATGGGACAGTGCTAATATTTTGAGGAATCTTCTTGCTCCTTTCCATAATTTGTGTTCCCACTAGAAGAGTAAACTAACATCTCATCATTGAGGTATTTTTCTGTTATGTTGCACATGCTTTGCATGTTCTTCTCAGTATTTTCTATTCACCTTTTTTTAAACTTTGTATCTTTTGCTGAGCCCAAACATTAAGTCCATCCAATGAATTTGATTTTAGATTTCTATTTTTCAGCTCTAGATCTATTTGACTCTTCTAAAGTAGATTCTCATTTTTTTGTTGATACTGCCTTTCTTGAGTTTCCCTCCCCACCCCAAGCAGAGCTCTGGCAGTCGAAGACCTCCAGAACCAGCCACAACCATGCTGAGACCACTCTCCACACCTTGAAGGCACCAGAAGAGGAACAAAGGCATGCGGGTCACGGGGCTGAGATCTCCAAGCCTGCTCGGATCAGGGCTAAGCATCCTTCACCCAGATCCTCTATCTTCCAGTAGGCAGGGGTCACACCCACCAACTGACCCCCAGCGCCATGTAATCCGATCAATGGCCAAGACCCAGAGACTATAAAACCCAGCTCCCGACATCTTATTATCTCATTCTTACTTTGGACAACCTGGTAGGCTACCAAATGTAGCCTGCCCTCATGGCAGAGTCTGGCAAACTCCCCATGGCATACCCAATATGCCAAATACCAGTAACAATGATGGGTCTCATTCTCCTAACCCTGAAAGAGCCTTGAATATGGCATTTCTTAAAATCTCAGGACTAGGACGAAGGAGATGTTACTGGGACCTGCTCGAGGCAATCGACAAACAACAGGATGATTGTGATCTTGATTGTAAATTTTCCCTTAAAGAGTTTTTTTTTTTTTCTATACCCAGCGGTGCTTAGGGTTAACTCCTGGCTCTGCTCAGGGATCACTCTTGGCAGGGTTAGAGTCATGCTTAGTATCAGCATATTGTTAAAAAAAAAAAAAAAGGGAAAAAGAGCTTATACAGAATTGGGCAAAGTCCCATGTCCTTTATATAGTGTATGGTATTAGTCCTCACAATCCTGAGAATGAGGTGCTAGAATATTTTTGTTTATTTATTTATGTATTGGCCTTTTTGGGTTCCATCTGGCAATGCTCAGGGCTTAATTCTGGCTCTGCACTCAGGAATTACTCCTGGCGGTGCTTGGGGGACCATCTGGGATAAATCAAACCTGGTCGTTTGTAAACGCCCTACCCATTGTGCTATGCTGTGGCCCCCATAACCTAATTTTAAGGAGTGGCCAGTGAACTCAAAAGGAAGCAGTTGTCTCACCCCATGTAAGAGCTAGGGAGTGCTGAGGTCAAGCCTAAATCCACACCACTATGTCTCGTGTCCCCTGACATCCGAATCCATAAGTCAGCCAGGGGTTTCTACATCACATGTACTATCCCCATCAGGAGCAAAAGACTTGAAAATAATCTCACGATACTAAGGTTTCAAACTTAGGACCCTGAAGGCAGTGTGAATTTCACAGACGTGGTATTTATCAACACCTCATTTATTTATTTATTTATTTATTTTTCATTGTTGGGCCACAATCAGCCGTGCTCAAGGCAAACGCTCAAGCCACTTCTTGTGGCTCTGAACTCAGGAATCACTCCTGGCGGTGCTCTGGGGATGATGTGGGTTGCCAGGGATTAAAACTGGGGATTGAAACCGAGTCGGGTGCATGCCCTTCCCCGCGGTACCGTTAGCCCCTCAGCACCTCTCTGAAAATGTGAAAACATATACACATCCCTTGAATGAAAAGAAATAGGCTCATACTTACAGAAATCCTGGGCCAGTGCCTTTGTTGGTCTGTTTCTCTTTCGTCGCCCGAAGGACACGTGCAGTGCGGAACGTGGAGGTGGGGCACCAGCCCTTCGTCCCCACTGCTGAGGTTCGGTCCCCGGCACCGCCTGCCCCTGTGCACTGCCGGGGGTCACTCCTGAGCACAGAGCCATGAAATGCCCCAAGCACCTCTGGGTGTGCCGGACTACAGCGGTTCAAATGCTTGGGTTAGTTGAAACTTTGGAGGCAAGTTGAAAGCTTAGGGGCCAACTGTCCCGTGGGACCAACTCTGTTCCCGTTTTGAGACGCCTGTATCCTGTGGACATAGATGCTTAGACATATGTAGTGTATGCTGGGGCTCGAACCCGGGGCCTGATGCTTGCAAGGCAAGAGCTCCCCCATTGAGCCACATCCCTGCCCCTGGAGTTGTACTTGTCACCCAGGAGTAATCTGTCTCTAAACATTAGCTGGCTGGAGCCCTGCCACCCTTTCACCTTTCACCTTTCTATGATTTCACTCCGAAACATTCCCACCTCATCACAAAATAATTACTCGCTTATTAAGGGCTTATCATGGGCTGATTCTGTATTAAGGGCAATTTCCAGTGTGCGGGGCACAGAGCCCATGATTCCTGGTCATTCATCTTGTGGCCAGCCCCCTGACAGAGGTAGGGACTGTTCCTGTGACTTTTCAAACAGGAGGAGGTGGATGTCAAAGGAGGCAAACATTTGCCCCAAACCTTGGTGCCTATAAATGGCAGAGCAAGCTCTGCTCAGCTCTGACTCCTGAGGCCGGCGTGGGACCGTCCTGGGCAGCCCTGCCTGCCCCGGTGGAGCATAGGCGGGCCCTGTATGTTGGGACCTCAGCGCTGGCAAGAACCTGAGCAGGTCTTCAATTCGCCTCTTGAATGATGGATTCCTCCGTGTCCCCATGAAGCTGGTATTTGCAGTGTAGCAAGCAGCCCGCATCTCTGCCGGAAGATGGGAAGGGTTCCTGCTCTGTCTTCGTCCGGTGCTGCGGGAGGGGCTGAGAGAGCAGTGACGGCTTCCGTTCCGCCGAGCCCTTTCCCCTCATCCCAGCGTGTTTGCTTTCCTCTTAGCAAACGCCACTTCCCAACTTGGAGTCGGTTCTTAGCAGACTCTCAGTTCTTGAACTAGCAATTTTATGGGAAAAAAAAAATCAGAAAATTTGCAGGGCCAGCCAAAGTTTTGCTATTTCTTTGTTTTGTCAGAGTGTATAAAAATAGATAAAGAAGGACAGCCTATTTTCTTCCGGACCTTCTTATTTAATAAAGAAAGGACATTTGAGGAACAGCTAGACAGAAAGGACATCGTTCTGGAATGACCATTTGATTGTTTTTGCTGGGGAGGGTTTAGGCCATACTTGGCAGTACTCAGGGTTCACTCCTAGCTCTGTGCTCGGGGATTGCTCTTGGTGGTGCTTGGGGGACCATGTGCAGGGCTGGGGATCGAACTGGCGATGTACAAGGCGAACATCTTAGCCCTGAACTGTCTCTGCCGCCCCTCAGAGACTGTTTGAAAATTCGTATCCATTTAGCCTTATAAAGAGTCATGTGATGTTCTTCATCTTCTTTTTTCCACTTCACGACAGACTTCCACTTAATTAAGAATCACTGTTAAGGCCGGAGCAATAGTACAGCGGGGAAGGTGCTTGCTTCCCTCGCACTGACCGGCCTGTACTCCATCCCTGGCACCCCGGGTGGTCCTCTGAACCCTGCCTTGCGTGGGTCTCTGAGTGGAGAGCCAGGAGAAAGCCCTGAGCACCACCAGGCGTGACCCCCAAACAGAAGGAACCAGAACAAAGGAAAAAAATAAAAAGAATCTGTTTGAACTGCCGCTCTGCCTAAACTGAGTGGTGAAGAGGACCAAAGAACAGAGTTTGTTTTTCTACTTAATGGGTTAGTGGGCAACTCCCCTACACAGTGTGGTGGCTGTTTCCCCCAGCCCTGAGTTGAGTCTGCACCCGTCCCCTCTGCACCTGGCGGTGTGACTCAGTGGCGGCTCCCACGTCATCGGGGAATGTTCAGAGGGCAAGCCTTCGGTAGATCTGGGGCTGTTTCAAGAGAAGCCAGAAACCCTGCCATTCCCTTTCTGGGCGAAATTGCCCGATTTTCTTTCCTTTTTTTCAACATTGGCAGATAATTCAAATTATTTTCAATACTCTGGGCCAAACAAAACATGTCTGTAGGCTAGATACAGTCTGCCGGTTTGCAGCTGCCGCTTTGGTCTAGATCATGAATAAATTCAGCACGAGGGCACTCATGCCCATCACGCCACTTTAAATTCCGAAGTCAGAGCCACAAACCTCTGGGCACTCCTGAAGGAATTGACCATCACCACTGGCTTTTGTAGAGGCCCGGGAACACATCGGGCCGGTAGGGCTCGGGGGACTTGTTTCCAAGGGCCTTGTCTGGTTGAAAGAAGGGACTTTTCATATCAACATCTGAGGGGCCGGAGAGAGGAACCCCCGGTGACGGAATAGTTCGAGAGATCTTTTAACGACGCGGTTGGTGTCACTGTCAAGGAGGCAGCCACTGAGCTGTGCTGGGAGCGCGTCGTGAGCTCTCAGTCGAGTTGGTGGCTGGTAATCTGCTCCGTGTGGATGTTATTGATCAAAGCTGTTCATTATTGACAGTGTCTCCATCTGCTGTTTGCTGTTTTTAGGGGAAACCACCCTTTCTGACTCAACAGCAGATGTCTCCTCTTTCCCGGGAAGGGATGTTAGATGCCCTCTTTGTTCTCTTCGAAGAATGCAGTCAGCCTGCTCTGATGAAGATCAAACACGTGAGCAACTTTGTCCGGAAGTGTAAGTTTGGAGATTGTCTTCTTGCTGGAGAGAACAGGAAGGAGGCCAGAGGCAGGAGGGGGCAGTGGTTGGTGCTGGTGGGAAAGGACTTGGCTCCAGGTCAGACAGACCCAACCTCAAGGTCAGGTTCCACTTCCTGTAGTCAGGAGACTGCATCCACCAGACCTCTCGGTAACAAGTGACAGATACTCAACTGAAAATAAGCTTATGCCCCAAACCTGAATTTGTTGGGTTCGTGAAATGGAGAATTCAGGGATGGGTCCAACTTTAGGAAGAGCTGGTGCCAAGAATTAAAAATAGGGCCCTTTTTGGTACTCTCTTGGGACTAAAGAGGTACCAGATCTAAGAGCTGACCCTAAGATGTTGAATTTATTTTTAATTTGTAGTTTATTTATTCACCCTCCTTCTCTTTCTCTTTTGCTTAGGAGTTATTCTTTTTTTTTCTTTTCTTTTCTTTTTGGGTCATACCCGGTTATGCACAGGGGTTCCTCCTGGCTCTGCACTCAGGAATTACTCTTGGCACTGCTCGGGGGACCATATGGGATGCTGGGAACTGAACCTGGGTCGGCCACATTCAAGGCAAACGCCCTCCCCGCTGTGCTATCGCTCCAGCCCCTCAGAAGTTATTCCTGGCTCTGCAATCAGGAATATTCCTGGCGGTGCTCTGGGGGACCATATGGGGTGCTGGGGATCAAACCCAGGTCAGTCAGGTGCATGCAAGGCAAGCGCCCAACCCACTGCACTATTGCGCCTGCCCCTATTCATTTATTTTCGTGGTAATTAAAATCATGCCCAGAGATGTTTATGGCTTACTCCTGGCTCTGCATGCATGGTCTGTTCTTGGTGGGGCTCTGGGGACCTTATGTGGTACGGGAAATCGAACGAGGGCTGGCCACACGCAAGGGTTACAGCCCTGCCTGCTGTAATGTCGCTAGGGCCCAATTTTAGTTCATTTTAAAATCATCAGAAAAATGAATATAATGATCATGTGGACTCCCACCTTAATTTCTTGCACCTTCAACTCCTCAAACAGGAAGCTGGGAGGGCAGACAGGCAGGACAGGCACAAGTCCCTGAGCACCTACAGCTGGTTCCTTTGTCCCAAGACTGCCCCTCTGGTCACTTTGAAACCACGCTTCTTGGCCCATTCAGTAATCAGTGGCCAGGCTGGGTGAAATTTAGATTTTTTTCTAACGTAATTGTCTTCTGGGGGATTATTCCATTTCTCTGAAGAGGCATCCTGGAGAGTATAGTTGAGAGGCTGTGATTGAAATGACGGTGATTTCATTAGTCTGATTTTTGCTTTCCTTTCAACTCTGGTTTTGAGAATAACCCTAGATTTTCCATAGACAGAACAGTTCAGCAGCCACTTCTGCATAAATTTCTTAAGTCTTGCCGTAGAAATGGATATTTTCTTTGGGAGCTGTAGAAGGAAATGAGGAAGAGAGTATAGGCCTGATGGGGTGCTCCTTGCTAGGGCCCAGGGAAGGCTGGGAAGGGATTTTTGTATTATTAAATACTTACTTATCCCCAGTACTTAAAAACAGTGCCTGGCGTATAGTAGGCATTCAGTAAACAGTGGTTGACTGAGTCTTTTGCTGAGTGAACTAAATAAGCAGCAAAACTCTTATATAGAGTGTCTTTTTATTTGCCCAAAAATAAGTCTTTGGTAATTGACAAAGTTAAGTCAGACCTGATGGTGCCTATGTAGTGCCAGGGATCACGTCTGACTCACCCACATGCAAGGCCAGTGCCCTACCCACTGAATTATCTCTTCCACCCTATTGGTTGTTTGATAGTAGCTGAAATTCTGTCTACTTTGAGCTATATTTACTGTAGGCAGACGCTTCTGTTTGTTTACAACTTTAGCTGTTATGAACATACTATCACTTTAAGAAATTTCTTGTAATTGCAAGTAAAATCAGCATTGTGTCTGAAAGGCTAACATGAGAAAAATGACTTGAAATTTTGCCTGTCTTGAGATAACCACTGTTACCAGTTTCTTAAAATTAATTTTTATTAAAGACATTGTGATTTGCAAAGACAGTTGTTTCAAGCATGTCATGTTCCAACACCACCAGTGTGATGTGACGTCCCCCCCACCAATATCTTCAGTTTCCTTTCCAATCCCAGCCTGCCCATTAGGCACATAACAGGTTTACTTTATATTGCTTATTCCAAGAAACCTTTAAGAATCGGCAAATGGAATGATCAGAAAATAAAACCGTAAGAGCCAATTTGTGATTACTGTATGGTTTTTACATATGTAAATAAGAAAATTTGAACCATTTAATACAATAAAATGCCTATTCTCATTTACATGTGTATGATTTCAACTCTGGAATCTAAAGTATATTACATTAAGTTTTATATTTGGATCTTGTTAACAGTTTTGGTGCAGTGTCTTTTCTCCCTTAAAAATATCGATAACAAGGGCTGGAGAGATAGTACAGTGGGTAAGGCACTTGCGTTGCATACGCCAGACCAGGATCCCCAGAACCTCATATGGTCCGAGCACCACCAGGAGTGATTCCTGAGTGCAGGTCCAGGAGTGACCCTCAGCATTGCTGGGTGTGACCCAAAACCTGGAAAAAAAAATTATGGGGACTGGTAAGATAGTACAGCAGAGAGGGCACTTGCCTTGCATGCTCCTGACTAGACTTGTTCATTGGCATCACATAGGGTCTCCTGAACACCACCAGGACTCATTTTTTAGCGCAGAGGCAAGAGGAACCCTTGAGCATTGCTGGGTAGCACTGTAGCACTGTCCTCCCGTTGTTCATCGATTTGCTCGAGTGGGCACCAGTAAATTCAACATTGTGAGACTTGTTGTTACTGTGTTTGGCATATCAAATACGCACGGGTAACTTGCCAGGCTTTGCCGTGCGGGCGAGATATTCTCAGTAGCTTGCTGGGCTCTCCGAGAGGGGCAGAGGAATCGAACCCGGATCATGTGCAAGGCTAGGGTTAGCCCTACCTGCTATGCTGTCGCTCTGGCCCAAGCATCGCTGGGTATGGCCTGAAAACAAACCAAAAAATGACTGGAAAATTTCAAGCTCTAAGGGCAAAGTGGTTTGGATGATAAAGCCCTTTGACCACTCAGCCAGCCCTGGAAGCTTTTACCCTTCTCCAGCAGGTCCGGCCCTGTAGCACTGTCCTCCCGTTGTTCATTGATGTGCTCGAGCGGGCACCAGTAATGTCCCACAACAAACTGTAAGACTTTGTTGTAACTGTGTTTGGCATATTGAATATGTCACAGGGAGCTTGCCAGGCTTTGCTGTGTGGGCGAGATACTCTCGGTAGCTTCCCCGGCTCTCCGAGAGGGGCGGAGGAATCAAACCGTGTTCGGCTGCGTGCAATCCAAAAATGCCCTACCTGCTGTGCTATTGCTCCAGCCCAGGTCTGAGGTATTTTTATTTAAATGGCCCGTGTTCGTTTGATGTTTTGCCACTGGCTTGACTCACTTGCAGTATGTTTACTCAACAGATACATAGATGAATATATTTTTGTGCCACACATGGTGGTGTTCATGTGTTTGGGGTCTTTCCTCGTGGTGCCCCGGGAACCATGTACTGGATCTCCCACAGGAAAAGCACGCCCTGAGCCCACGAATCATTTCTCTGGTCCCACACAGTTATTTGTGGCGCTCTCAGGATATCTATTTTTCTTTTTCTCTTCCTTTTCCTTTCCTTTTTTAAGGTTAGTATTATTTAGAAAAATGTAAGAATGGGTGGAGAGAGAGAGAGAGAGAGAGAGAGAGAGAGAGATTGATTGCAGGTGGTTGTTCTTTGCAATAATTGCTTGATACTTTTTATCTGAAGGGCTTTTCACAGGCATTAAGACACATTGCTAGGCTGTGGCCAACCCAGATTTGATCCCTGTGGTCCCCTGAACACTAGGGTCACGCCGCGGACTCCTTTTTCCCACCAGCACTGCCCTGTTGGCTGAGATTCACCGAGAGAGATTGTCCTCCCTCCGCCCCCCTTCCCCCATCATGCTTCCACTTGGTATGCCCTTAATTTATTTCTTCATAACATACCGTTGAAATGCCTTTAGTTTATGTCTATTTTTTTCAAGCTTATGTGCCGACATTCTTGGGGAGGATCAATTCTAGAAGTTGGAACGTTGGATTGCTGAGTTTCACACACACACACACACACACACACACACACACACACAGGCCATACACTCAGCTGTTTGACTCTGCCACCTGGATCCCCGTGTTGGTCCTGCAAGCTCATTCTTTGCACTTACTGCTGCTCCTTGGGTATTTATCGCCACCTCAGTGTTCAGTGCCCACAGGGCTCTTAATTGCTATAGCAACAAGGGTACCAGGAGGATGTGGCTTCAGAGTCAGAAGCTGCTGGTGGGGAGAGAACATGTGTGATGTCTTTCCTTTAAAAAAGAAAAATAATAAATTAAAAATATGTATGTAGGAAACCACAGATTTGGGTCGCATATCAGCTGCTCATCTTAATGATCCAAAGCTTTTGGATAAGTCCAGGGACATAGTCTAGGAGTTCAGACGCTCCTTGCACTTGCCTGACCTGGGTTAGATCCTGGCCTCACCTTTGGATCCCGAGGCATGGCCAGGAGCCGCTCCCTGAGCACCTCGGTGTGTGGCTCAAATCCCAAAGCGAACCAAAACCAAAAGACCGAAGCCTTTGGATAAAGACGTTGGAACTTGGAACAGTTTCTCAGAAGTCTGTGAGTGTCCTGGTGGTGTTGCTGTAAGTGTTTTGTCTACTGTGTGATTGAGATGCCTGCCAGCTGTTTGTGACAGATGCACATTATTAAGTTGGACAAAGCTGAAAGCAGGCCCAAGGCCTCAGAAGTTGCCGACCAGACAATTTGGGGAATTATAACTCAAAATCCAAATGTTTGTAAGAAAGTTGGAAAAGGACAGGGAAGTAAGAGGGGGCTTAGCACAGTGATGTCGGGGCAGAAGAAAAGCACACAGCTTTCGATTTGCTGCTGCCTGGAATTCTTCAGGAAGGAGCTCTCGGTTTTTATTGTATTTTTTGTGGGGGTGTGGGGCGGGGACTGCACCCAGCTGTCCTCAAGGGCTATTCCAGGCTCTTTGGTCAGCATTGACCCCTGCTGGTGTTCAGGGAACCAAGTGTGGTGCCAGGGCTTCAAATGAGGGTTGGCTGCATGCAAGACAAATGTCTTACTCTGGTCCTTTCTCTCTAGTCCTTGGTTTCTTTCTCTCTTTTTTAAAAAAAATTATTTTACGTATTTTATTTTTGCTTTTTGGATCACACCCAGTGGTGCTCAGGGGTTACCCCTGGCTCTGCACTCAGTAATTACTCCTGGCTGTGCTTGGGGTACTCTATGGGATGCCGAGGATCGAACCTGGGTTGGCCACATGCAAGGCAAACGCCCTCCCCGCTGTGCTATCAAACCGGCCTGCTCGGTTTATTTCTTAAGGTCATCCTGAGGCATACATATGGGCCGACCCACGAGCGTGTCTGATCCCTTAGGGTCAAAGGGTGCAGTTTGTGAGTGAGTGGAGTGGCTCGTGGCGGGTGTCTTGGGGATTGTCCTGAGAACCTTTGAGTCCAGCGACTTCGCTCCAGCCAGGCAGCTAAGGAAGGGGACAGGTAATGATTAAGCTTTTCCGGGTTAATTCATCATTAGTCCGCTCTGTGTCTGTGTGTGCAAATGGCTTTTCCCTTCACTGTGCTCAGCCCTCCTTGTTGGAATAACAAGCTGGGCTGCATGCATGTCTAGGACGAAGGTCCGCCTGTCCTTTCCCCGTGCCCCACCCCCGGGAACTGTCTGCCACTTGGCCGTATGTGCTTGGTGTCTTCCTTGGGACGCGAGCCCTAGAAGGGACCTAGTTTCTCTAAGGTGTGCAGGGTTGCATTCCCTCTGTTCGGGGCAGGTGGTGGTGTTTTTGTCTGTCCGGTGATTCCCTAGAGGCTCAGCTGTCCTGGGGTGTTCATGAATGCATGCTGGACTCCAGATCTGCCATCCACCTTTCAAAAAAAAGTGAGATTCTATACTTTTCATTGCAGTTAATAATGGTTTGCCAAGCACAGAATTCCCACAGCACAACCGTCATGGGTGCGCCCCCTCCGTCTCCCTTGGACCCAGTGCCCCGCCCTCTGACCCTTCCCCTCCCACCCACACAGCCAAGAGGCTCAGCTCTCCCATCTGCTGCCTTCGCTCCTTTGTCTCGGCCTTGCTGAATGGCTCTAAGTCCCACGGATGAGTGAGATCGTTCTGCATCTGCCCCTTTCCTTTTGACTGATGTCTTTCTGTATATTATTCTCTAGTTCCATTCGTGTCGTGGCAGATGGCTTGATTTTATTTTTCAGAGCTGTGTAGTATTCACCATGTACACATACGTTGCTTTCTTGGGCCATTCACCTGTAGCTGGGCAGCCGGGTTCCTTTCGTATCTTGGCTATTGTACTAAGTGCAGCAGTGAACACAGGTGTGCAAATAGTCTTTGAAATTGATGTTTCTGGGGTTGGAGCGATAGCACAGCGGGTAGGGCATTTGCCTTGCACGCAGCTGACCCGAGTTTGATTCCCAGCATCCCATATGGTCCCCTGAGCACCGCCAGGAGTGGTTCCTGAGTGCAGAGCCAGGAGTAACCCCTGCGCATGGCTGGGTGTGTCCCAAAAAGCCAAAAAAAAAAATGATGTTACTGCCGATATGCCAAGCAGTGGTCTTGCCAGGTCATGGGGGAGACCTCCTCTAGCCCATGCTTTCGGCATTGAGCCTCTCTGCCTGCCATGGACTGAAAATCCCTCTGTGGATTTTGAGCCCTGGTTTGGTGGTGGCGGAGGTGGCGCTGTTGGTACCCCGATGGAGAGGCGCTCGTGAGATCAGAGTCTGTATTGCGAGAGGCTGAGAGATGGGAGTCACCGCTCCTTCTGCCGTGTGAGGACACAGCGAGCCGGGCCGCAGGCCCCCACCTGGTGCTGACCTTCAGTGGGCACGTTCTCCCTGGGCGCGCTGGCCTGCAGGACTCTGAGAATTGAATGTGGCTTCAAGCCCCCTGATTGCGGCTGTTTTGTGAATGGAGCTTGAGCCGCCTCGGCAGCTAAGAGATGGCTCCTGGGAGAGACGGGGAGGATGGTCTGTCTGTGTAGGGGAAGGTGATCACCGGGGCCAGAACGATAGCACAGCAGGGAGGGCAGGGCGTCTGCTTTGCACGCGGCCGACCCAGGTTCGATCCCCTGCATCCCATATGGTCCCCCCAAGCACAGCCAGGAGGAACCCCTGAGCATCTCCGGGTGTGACCCAAAAAGCCAAAAAAGAAAGAAAGAAAGAAAGAGAGAGAGAGAGAAAGGTAATCATAGAGCCCTCCAGCTGTGTGAAATGTCAACTCTGCAGAGCGAGAATCAGGCTCCGTTGGGTTCCTTGGACGCAGGCTCGCCCCTCGGTCACACTGTCGTGTATTAGGCATTAATAAGGGAGACCGTCGCTGTCACTGACCCAGTCCAGAGGCGGTGAGAAGGTGAGTGCAGAGAAACAGACTGCCTGCAGCCGGAATGCGAGGCTCTGGAAGTCAGACCTGGCCCGTTGCTTCCCTCCAGTCCCTTGGAAAGGCGTGTAAATGCTGATCAGCCCGTTGGATCAGGCGCTTGCCTGCAGCCATCAGCGGGGAGGAAGCGAGCGGGATCCTCCTTCCCCTGTTCTCTTGGGCGATGGAATTCAAACGGCAGCTGCCATGGAAACTGCTCTGGAATTTCTGGAGCCCTTAATTTTAACTTAACATATAAAAACATTTTTTTTGATGCTGATTTTATAATTATTCATGACGGATGGGAGACTGACTAAATGTCTCTTGACAGTAAGGGAAGACATAAAAACACCTTTCTTTTCTCTTTCTTTCTTTCTGTCTTTCTTTCTTTCTTTCTTTCTCTCTTTCTTTCTCTCTTTCTTCTCTTTCTCTCTCTCTCTCTCTCTCTCTCTCTCTTCTTTCTTTCTCTGTCATAAAGCTGCATGGCAGGGCAGAGCCCTCGTGACCCGAGAGTGACACCTCCCAACGCTTCCATCTCCTGCAGATGCCGACACCATCGCTGAGCTCCAGCAGCTGCAGCCTGCAGCCAAGGACTTTGAGGTTCGAAGCCTCGTTGGCCGTGGTCACTTTGCTGAGGTGCAGGTGGTCAGAGAGCACGCGACCGGGGACATCTACGCCATGAAGGTCATGAAGAAGAAGGCCTTGCTGGCCCAGGAGCAGGTAGGGGCCCAGTCTGCCTCCTGCCCCCAGGCACCCCTGCGCTCCCAGGCTTGAGCACGTTTGCCCGGGGCTGTCCGTGGTTAGTGGCGGCTGCTAGGGCCACTGAGGTCTGGTGTCCTTCGCTCTTCTCTCCGAACCGTCGTTGGGCTGATTCTGAGGGCTCCCAGGCTCCCGCTGGGCCCCGCGATTTGTCTCTCCTTGCCGTTTATTCCGAACCAACGGGGCCCGTCCCGCTTCTGAGGCGATCTGCCGGGCCCCTTGGCTGGGAGTTTCGGGAGACGCAGGTCTTGGGGTGAATCAGAGAGCGCTGGCTTCTGTTCACACGTCCGATCCTGTCGCAGGGGGTGTGTACTTGATTTCTGAAACAGGCCCTTGAAGGAATGAGGCGAGGGTGGGGTGGGGGAACTGCTCGTGTGAGCGGAGTGGAGGCGTCGTCCTCGTCCAGGCCGTCTTTTTCTCGTTTCCCGCACGGTGGCCGCGCCAGCCTTATTGATTCACAGGCTGTGTTTCTAGAGAGGGCCATCAGCCTTGCGGCTCAGAGAGTAATTTATTAGTTACAGACATTTGAGAGCACATCATGTGTCTGATAATGTACCAGGCTCTGTGGGGCGCCTGTGAAAGGAATCGGAGCTCCATGGCTGTTGGTTTCAGGGTTTAAAAACAACCTTGGAAAGCGGAGGAAAAATGCAAATGTGGAAAGCCGGCGCCTATCCACTCAGGCATCGCGGAGGGTGAGAGCAGTGAGCAGATTTACATGCGATGGGTCAGCCGGGGTCAGTGGGGAGACTTCCCCCTGCAGGGGTGGCACGTGGGCAGAAACGTGGCAGAATGTGCCTGGGGCGGCGTGGGGCACGTCCCAGAGGTCTGGATGTGCCCCTGCTCTGTAGGTGGGCTTAGTTCTCAGGGGTTTACAGTCAGTCGGCCGGAGCGAGAAGTAAGGGGGTAATTCATGGGCAAAACAGATCTGCAGGTCCTGTCTTGTGGGGTCTGGAAAAAATATTCATGTCATAACGTTTATCCCTTTTTAACCTTTTTCGAAGGTCCTCCCAGTAGTGCTCGGGAGGAGGGTGGGCGGATGGTGCCCACAGGCCTCCTCAGTCAACTCAGCTGTCGGGTTGGAGAGAGGGCCTGGCGTAGAGTGCTGCGTGGGTTCTGCCGTGCTGGGGGGACCTGCGTCCTGCGTGGCACTGCTGAGGGCCTCCAGGGATGTGTCCAGGGATGCTTGGGGGACCATGAGGTGCCAGGCATCGCACCTGGGCCTGTGTGTGCATGCCAGGCTTCCTGCTTATCACTGTGCTGTCTCCAGTTCTGTGTGTGTGCGCGCGCATGCACACGCGTGAGCAGGGAGCAGGGAGCGGGGTGCGGGCGGGCAGGCGGGGGTTGCTGTTAGGTCTACACTCAGGGGTCTCTCCTGACGTGGTGCCGGGGTTCAAATCTGGGTTGGCCACAGAGCAGGTAAGTGCCCTTTCTGCTGTGCCATCTCCGCTCCTCCTTGTAACCATTTCATCTATTTATTTTGTTTTGGGGCTACGCCCGACAGGACTCGGGGTTTACTCCCGGTGGACCACATGGGGCGTGGGGGATCCATCCCAGGTCGGCCACATGCAAATGTCCTCCCTACGTGCTCTGCTCTTTGTCTGCATCTGCTCCCCCCACCCTGTGCAGTTTTCTGGGTCCTTGAGGGCATGCCCTGGGATCCAGAGGGGTTTGGAAGGGACTTCCTTGGTCCAGGAGGAAGGGCTGGTGCTCCGAGACAGTATGTTCCTGAGTGGTCTCAGACAGCTCAGAATTTGCGGTAGGGACGGGGTTGGAGCCCTGAACACACCTGATTGATGACAGATGCCAGAATCACTTGGGGGGCTCTTGGGGGCATTTCCTGGGTTTAGAGGGGTTTGGGAGGGGCCTCCTCAGCCCACGGACCCAGGAAGAAGTCTCAGACGGAGCAAAAAGTTGTGGGGCGGGATAGGGGCTGGCATCCTTGAGGCACCTGAATCCCCCTGCCTCCGGCGTCTTTAAGGGATGCCCAGAAGCGAGAGGCCCATTCACGGCGTGCTTTGGCCCGCGGCAGCCCTGCTCCTAGACGGGAATTCATCCCCGTCCCAGCTAGATGCTCTGTGCCCGTGAACCAGCAGCTCAGCAGCCCCTCGGGAACCAGCCTGGAGTTGCAGTTCCGTGGGTGAGGTCACCGTCTGGGGAGCGATCAGGCTTCTGGAAGGAGGGGGTCGGGGTCGGAGGCAGGGGAGGGGAGTGACCCCGTGTGGCCTTCGAAGAGCCAGCGGGAAGCTCCCCCGAAGTGCACGGATCGCAGGCCCATGCTTGGGAGTGGACGTGAGCGACGTCACACGGAAGGCAAAATGGCAAAACGTTGCTGATCTTGTGGAGAGAGGAGGGGACGCAGCCGGCAGACTGAGACGGACACACACCCACAGATGCCCCCCTCCCCCCACGAGTTCCTGGGCATCTGTATGTAAACTGCATGTTCACACGGATGCCCTCAAGTCCGCTCCAGCCTCACATGATTTGTTCTAGTTCTCGTTTTTATTTTGTTGTTGTTGTTGTTTTGAGGTCTCACCTGGCGGTGCTCGGAGCTCACTCCTGGTGTTGCACGCACGGATCGCACCTCGCGGGCTTCGAGGACTGTCGGGGATGCTGGGGATCGGCCTGGGCTGGGGGCATTCACAGAAAGTGCCTTACCCGCTCTTTCAGCTCTCCGATATCTCCCCTGCCCCCTTTTTCGGTGGTGGTTGTTTTGGGGCCACATCTGGAGGTGCTCAGTCCGTATTTACTTCTGGGTCTGTGCTCAGAGCCTTGATCCCACCCCGCCCCTCCTAGCTGCCCCCACGTCGTCCTCCTGGTCCTCCTTGGAGCTGGTGTTCTTTCCAGGCCCCATGGTGCCCTCTCCCTGCTCCTGGGCTTGGATCTTTACCTGACTCTGCTCCGCCCAAGAATTGTTCAGGAGAAAAAGGTCTTTATCCTGAGAAGATGTGAGCTGACTTATATGTATTTTGTGCTTGGGGATTGGCCACCCCCGGCAGTGCTCAGGGTTTAACTCATCCTCAGGAGTCATTCTTAGCAGTGCTCAGGGGATTACGGGTAGGGCCAGGCATTGAGCTGGGGCAAGCTTCGTGCAAGGCAAGAGCCTTAATCCCTGGACTGTCTCTCAGTCGAAGCCAGCTGGCATTAAAGATTTTAAAAAGGGGCTGGTGTAATAATACAGTGGGAGTGTGTTTGCTTGCACATGGCCGCCGACCTGGGTTCGATGCCCAGCATCCCATATGGTCCCTCAAGCACCTCCAGGAGTAGTTCCTGAGTGCAGAGCCAGCAGTAACCCCTAAGCATCACTGGGTGTGACCCAAAAAGAAAAAAAAAGGTTAAAAGAAAAACAAAAAGCTTTAAGCATCTCGGTTTGCAGTTATTAATAATACAGTTGTTTTGGGCGTTCAGTATTCCAACACCAACCCCACCATTGTCCCCTGTGTCCCCCACCCAGCCCCCAATCCTGCCCCCTTGGTGGCACAAAATAATTTATTTTGTATTGCTTTGAGGGTTTTTCTGCTACTCCGCTGTCTAATTTGCTGTGCTCCTCCTGGGCTGTCCGGATGGTGGGATCTGGAGGTGTTGTGTGGCTGTGTGTAGGGCCACACGCTCCAGGAGCACCAGGGCCTGTGTGCCTGCAAATTTCATGACTTGGTGGCTCTTAGAGATCAGTCGTGAAGCAGTGCAGTCGGGCTGTTTGTGTGGCTGCGGCTGTGGGTGTGGGTGCAGCTGCTGGGACGTGCCCCCTCCCCCCTCCCCCCACCCCGGGGCACTCCTGAAGACAGGTGGGCCCAGGATTCACAGAGGCTGGGCTTGCATCTCTTCGACTCTTCTGAGATTAGTCTTGAAACTGTGACACTGGGCTGTTTACTTGGCAGTGGCTGTGGGATGTGGGTCTAAAGAAAGATTTTAATAATCGAATTTGGCAAAAAAAAAAAAAAAAGGAAGCCTAATGAATGAATGAGATCTGGGGAACACTGGCCTAAAGATGTTTTTCTTTTTAAAAAACAGCAAAAATTAGAGGATAAAAAACACTGAACACCCTGACAACCACAAACACAATAGCCTCTTAGTACCTGTTTTACAAACCATGATGCTGAGAGAGAAAGAGAGAGAGAGAGAGAGAGAGAGAGAGAGAGAGAAAGGGAGGGAGGGAAGGATGGGTGGAGGGAGGAAAGGAGCACTTGACTAGAGATGGGGTGGGGGTAATGGGAGGGAAACTGGGGACACTGGAGGTGGGAAACGTACGCTGGTGGAGGGAGGGGTGTTGGGGCGCTGTATGACTGAAACCCAGTCATGACGAGCTTTGCGATGGCCTGACTAAGGATGCTTTCATTGAAAACACTGGAGGTAGCAGTTTCTGTCTAAAGAGAGAGGAAGGGGCATGCTTCTCCCCTTCACCCCACTTCATCCCTTATCTTATGATTGTCTAAAGAACTTTCCTCCCCGCAGGTCTCATTTTTTGAGGAGGAGAGGAACATACTGTCTCGGAGCACCAGCCCTTGGATCCCCCAGCTACACTATGCCTTCCAAGACAAAGATAACCTTTATCTGGTGAGTCTCCGTGCCCAGCCCTCCAGGACTGGCCCGGTGCTATGATCCTCGGGGGCCCCTGTGCCGCTTCCCGCTTCCCGATCCGGCCCCTGGCTCCTGGCATCCAGGGAGGTGCCCTCCCGCCTCTGCAGCGGCTTCCCCCTCTGGTCCTCCAGGCGAAGGGTGGCCCTGTTTGTGTCTGGCTTTAGAGCTGGAACACCCTTTATTTGCTGTCATCTGTTGCTACTTTTGATAGGATTTGGCTTTCAGACCCCCTGACCTTTGGGACGTATCCAGTGGTGCTCAGGGCTCATTCCTGGCAGTGGGCTCAGGAATCACTCCCAGGAGTGCTCAGGGATCGAACCTGGGCCGTCTGTGTGCCAGGCAAGTACCGTTCCTGCCGTGCTCTCTCTCTGGCCCCTGGCTGAAGCTTTTAAATGAAATAATGCGCTCTGAATCCAAGCAAAGCAAATTCTGCAGGAATCTATGACATACAAGGGTAAGAGCTCTGTCTTTTTTCAGCCCCTTGTTTGCTAGGGGCTAGAATTTGTGGATGGTATGTACTTTCTGGCCCGGACTGCTTGTCATGGAAATAAGGTTCCATGCCTGGAACACATGTGCTGTAGTGTCTGTACAAGTTAGAAGCTGTTGCATTGTACGTAGGCATTTCGGATGACTTGACTCTCTGGCGTCGCTGTTCTTTTCTCATTCTTTGTGTTTGGCCACACTGGGCAGTGCTCAGGGGTCCTCCTGGTTCTGAGGTCTCCAGTGACTGTATGTGCCCGGGATCAAACTTGAGATGGGACGGTGAGATGGTGCAGTGGGTAGGGCACTTGCCTTGTGTGCCGCTCACCCAGATGGATCACTGGCACTGCATTTGGTCCCCAGAGCACTGCCAGGCGTGATCCCTGAGCACAGAGCTGGCGTTAACCCTGAGCCCTCCTGGGTGTGGCCCCTACACCACAAGCAGACAAAGCCAAAGCATCCACGAAACAGGAAGAAAAAAAATCCTGCCTTCCCCAAACCAAACCAAACCAAGCAAACCTGGGCCTCCTGCGTGCAGAGGCCCTGCTCAGCCCACCGAGCTTTCTCTGTGTTCCTGTGTCTCCAGTCTCACCCCTACCAGTTGCCCTTGTCGCGGTGGTCAGTGTCCCCCCTCCTCTCCCTCCTCACCCTGACTGAAAGCCAGGACTCTGCTTGCACTGAGCCTCCTCCCCGGCCCTGAGGACGGAGGCCCGGCTCCCCGCTGCTGCCCTCTGGGCCGTTCCCCTCTGGGCCGTCCCCCGGCCTTTGCCGCTGGAGGCCGCCCGCAGTCTCGAAGTCTGAGACTGAGCATCTCCCCGGACTGCGTCTGCCCTGGCGGGCGGGCGGCTCTCTGGAGTCCCCGTCGCTCTTTGAACTGGCTGCACTGGCAATCATGCCATCAGGGTTGGGCTTGTTCTTAGAGGGTTTGGCTGACACCCAGCACTGCTCAGGCAGCTCCTGGCTTTGTGTTAGGGGAGTGTGACTCCTGGCAGGGCTTGGGGGCCCTGTGTGGTGTCAGGGGTCAAACCCGGGGTCTGCCATGCACGAGGCAAGTGCCTTCCCCCTGTCCCGTGTCTCTGTGGCTTCTGGCGTGCACCTTCCTGAGTGACTCGGTGGCTTAGTACTGGTGCGATCTGTGACTCCCCCTCCTCCCCTCTCTAAATTCTTCTCTTTGTCCTTAGAAGTAGAACGCTTGCAAAGGGCTCCTTTTTAAATTTACTTATTTTTGCGGTGTTGGGCATCAGAAAACTCAGGGTCTCACCATGCTTTTGCACTGAACTGCGTCTCCAGCGTTAAGTTTTCAGATAAGAATACAAAGAGCCAGTGGGGATTACGATAGGATCAGCCGTCGACTGGCTTGGCCCTGCCTGCAGCTCAGGTGCCCAGGAGCACCGGGCAGCCTTCGCTTCTTCTGTTCTGCCTTGAACTCTGGCAAACCTGACCTGAACTCTCTTACTCATCCCTCGTGGTGTGACTTTTCATCCATCTTGCTGCAAACATAAGAATGTGTTCGAGGGCTGGAGCAATAGCACAGCGGGTAGGGAATTTTTGACTTGCATGCGTTCGATTGCCAGCATCCCATTTGGTCCCCTGAGCACCGCCAGGGGTAATTCCTGAGTGCAGAGCCAGGAGGAACCCCTGTGCATCACCAGGTCACTGTCACTGTCACTGTCCTCCCGTTGATCGTCGATTTGCTCAAGCGGGCCCAGTAACGTCTCCATTGGAGACTTTGTTGTTACTGTGTTTGGC
>JAOXYA010164692.1:0-21069 GCA_028565675.1 Sorex palustris | reverse complement strand
CCTTCCCTTCCCTTCCCTTCCCTTCCCTTCCCTTCCCTTCCCTTCCCTTCCGTTTTCTTTTCTCTCCTTTCCTCCTTGTCCCTCCCCTCCCGTCTTCTCCCTTCCCATTTCCTCTCCTTCCCTCCACGAGGAGGAATAAGTGGGTGGTCTTTAGCAGGAAAATGATATGACATGCTCAGATTTCTTCCCAGTCTTGTTCCCGAGTACTCAAATCCTCTCTGAGTCCCCAAAGCCAGGTTGGCTGAGCAGGACCTGGGATGGACACAGATGAAGGAGAAAAGTCCCTGTCTAGTTCAGTAGCAGGGCTGGGGCATGCACAGAATCCAAAGCCGGGTGCTGCCTCCAGGCATCAGCTAACTTGCATCCTGTGGGTCAACTTAGTCTGTTCCTCTTCATGGCCACGTGTGGAGAGGGGGTGTCCTAGAACACACATCTCTGGAAGGGCAGGAGTGAGGAGTGTGGGAGCTCCCTGGGCTGGAGAAAAGCATGCCCAGAAAGCACACGACCCCCAGCCCACTCTCCTGTGAGCTGCTCCCCCCAGAAGCCTGCCCAATGACCCACCCCCATGTGAATCTTCTCCCAGGGGGGTCTTGGAACCAACTTGGCTGTGATTCTTCCCACCTGCCCCTGCTCCAAGAGAAGAGGGTGAAGCTCTCACTGCCTAAGATGCCCCCGGGGCTCTGGGGACATACAGCTCAGTATTCCTCTCCAGTCACAGGACTAGGCATCGAGGTCAGAGTTCAAGGGTGTGGGAGGGATACTGGGACCCATGGTGGTGGAAAATGGGCACTAGTGGAGGGATGGGTACTCGATCACTGTATAATTGAAACCCAAGCACAAAAATTTGTAAGTCTACAACTGTACCTCGTGGTGTTTCACTAACAAAAATTTTTAAAAATCCAGTGTTTGTAGGGGCTAGAGTTATAGTACAAGAAAGAGAGGTGTCCTGAGCCCCAGGAAGGTGGTGAAGCTGGCACACCAGGAGTTGGGGAGTGAGGCGCTGGGAGATTCTGGCAGGGGTGGTGTTGGGGGGGGGGTGGGAAGAAGCACCCCTGGTGGAGGAGTGATGAACTTGAGTTCGATCAAGAACATGGCAGGCAATGGGTCTGTAAAGCTGTGATTTACGATAGGTCTTCAATGTTGGACACATTTCCTTCCCATTTTCTTCTCCTATTTGTTAGCAAAACGAGACTTTATTTTATTTAAAGAACTTTTTTTCTTTACAAAATGCAAGCTGTTTTCCAAGGCAGTTAGAGAAATGTAATCAATCGCCTGGTATCAAGTGACAGATGGAGAAGGAAACCAAGAAAGAACATGGATTAGAAAGGCTTGCAGGAAAATGTCCGCCCCGGAAGGCAAGAAGCAATCAGCAACCACTGTCTCTGAAGACTCTTGTCACCTGCGTGAAACTGGGCAGGGAAAGGATGGCAAGTGGTCAGCCAAAAGGCAATGTCAAGGGACCCTCCTCTCACCCCCAAACGGGCAGGGCTTCTTAGGACAATAGCTCCTGCAGTCAGCAGGAGGGAAGAGCATCAGGCTCAGGTGTTCTGGAGCAATTCAGCCCGGGATTGGATCCCAGGGAGAGTCAACATCTGTGAGCACACAAGGTGACAGGGGTGCACAACCTCCTGGCACAGGCACAAAGTGATCCAACCAACCTGGAGAAGAGCCTGCAGTTTCCAAGAAGACTCAGCAACCATTGATCCATCACTCCTGGGCAATTACCTGAAAGAAATTAAAACTCAATCTAGTAATCTTCTGTGCCGAAGACTGTTACCCAGATTCATTCAAACTGGAAAAGCACAAAAGATCATCATAACCAAAATGGGTGGTATATCCACACACTGGAATAATACACAATGATAACAAGGGACAATCCTTGGAGAGATATGCAATTCAAACAAATGTTTAGAAGTCATTTGCTCAAAAGAAACTTACTGAGGAAAGCAGTAAGACTGGTGGAGTTAAGTTGACCCAAGAACTATAGAGATCACTTAGCACGTTCTCCAGCTGCCTTTTGAATGCATTTGTTCCCGAGAAGCATTTTGCTTCATGTATTTGTTCTTCCAGATGGAACAGGTGAAGGACATGCTGACTCGGCAGCACCCTCAGCTGGAACAAGCGTCTGGCCACCATCCTGGCCAGTTCTATGCACCACCTGAGGAGCTGAGCGGCTCAAGAAAGGAAATTTAGCCCAGGGCCCACACCTAGCTCAAGAGAGCATATGCTTCACATAGAGGAGGCTCTAGGTTCTCATTCTATCACTACAAAAACAAACTAGAGACAATGACAACTCAGCCCATAAACTGTGTCAGTGAGGATGGAGCCACCACCTTTTCCCCCTGCAGTCCCTTTATCTGCAGCACTCTTTATCACATTGAATCCCTTGGTTTGATCTTCTTCCCCCTTTTACATAGGCACTACTCAGCCTAGTGGGCACCCGTGGGCCTGCCCTTCAAGTACACCCAGTACCCAGCTGCCTTGTGCCTGGGGTACCACCGCCTGGACCCAGAGCATGATTGCACAACTGGGCTGGAAAGACATCAGGCCATGAGCTCCACTCCGTGCCTCCCAGCCTGTCACCAGTGTCTCATTTCAACAGGGAGCCAGATGCCCCTTCAGAGTCGTGGCACAGAGCTTTGCATTGCTCCACTGGAACGCCGTTTTGTACTTGAAATGCTCCATTTCATTCGTAGTAGAGCCACGTGGGGACAAGGAATCACCTGGATACAAGTTCTCAAAAGGCGATTCCACAACTCAGTCTAACACCCCATGCTTTAAAGTACAATGTGATGAAATAGGATTTATCCCAGAAATACAAGACACAAATGAGTCTGTGATTCAGCGCATGAATTCTATAAAGGAGGGAGAGAGTGGTTTTCCTGGGTTTTGGGATCTTAGGCCACACTCAGCAGTACTGGGGAGAAGGGAAACATTCCTGAATCAGTGCTCAGAGGTGGATCTTGGCAGGGCTCAGAGGACCGTATTGTTCCAGGATCAAATCTGGGCCTCCTACATGCAAAATATGTGCTCCAGCCCATTGAGATATCTCCCTCCAGGGTAAACCACCTTCTCCAGTGTTGGTGCAAACCATATCTGATGTAGTTCAAAAATGTTTGAATACTTTTATAAAAATTAAGTAAATAATAATTGAACACAAGTTTAATTTGGAAAAGTTTTAGACTTAGAAGAAACTCCCTTTTAGGCCAGGGATATAGCAAGTAGATTTTCTTCCTTTCTCGTAGAATTGAGGTTCTTATTAACTCAGAAACAAAAGAAAATAGTGATCAACACAACAGAAAGGAAGAGAACTTTGCCCCATTGCTTATGGATAGGACAACATAAATCCCAAACCAACAGCAAACTCTAAGGAATTAAGGAAAATTCAACAATCTTATTATATACTAGATCAACATGTGAGAGAGACAATGTTCTCCTGAACCCTCTTGACAAACAAGAAATTGTAATAGTAAAATAAACAAAAGCAACACATTCACTGTAGCACTGCACTGTAGCACTGTCCTCCTATTGTTCATCGATTTGCTCGAGCGGGTACCAGTAACATCTCACAACAAATTGTGAGACTTGTTGTTACTGTTTTTGTCATATCAAATATGTCACAGGTATCTTGCCAGACTTTGCCGTGCAGGTGAGATACTCTTGGTAGCTCTCTGAGAGGGGTGGAAGAATCAAAGCCGGGTTGGCCACGTACAAAGCAAAGGCCCTACCTGCTGTGCTATCGCTCCAGCCCTAAAATATGTAAAAATCAGTTATGGAAAAAAGTCTTCAACGCTCTTGAAGATTTTTTCCATAAAAGAGTGTTGAAGAAATAGCTAAGAGGATAAAGAACCTCCAGCTCTGGGCATATCTCTTCGACTCCATCATTCTTCCTGCATGAATAAGCCTCAGAGGCCTGGGCCCTACGAAAACAGGATGAGAACACTATTTGGATCTCCCAAAGAGGAACCGAAAGAACTATGCTTGGAGTATCACGCTTCACTCAAGTGAGAGAAGGAATCTGGAGTTCCGACCTCCGTTGTCAATCAAGAATCAGGGATCCTGTCTTGTTTGCCAAGTCATCGAAAATCGGATGGGCTGGACACATAATGCGATTTGGAGATGACTGCTGGACTAGAGCTGTTACCAACTAGATTCCATGGGACATCAAAAGATCTCATGGCCGCCCACCTACGAGGTGGACAGACTTCTTCATCAAGACCCTGACCGAGGGCTGGAGCAATAGCACAGTGGGCAGGGCTTTTGCTTTGCATGCGGCCAACCTGGGTTTGATTCCTGGCATCCCGTTGGTCCTCTGAGCACCGCCAGGAGTGATTCTTGAGTGCAAGCCAGGAGTAACCCCTGTGCATCATCAGGTGTGACCAAAAAAGCAAATAAATAAATAAATAAATAAAAGACCCTGAATGAACAGTTTGAGGCTTTTCGTGTTCCTGGAGAGAGCAGGCGCCATTGGGCTACACTAGCACGTGACAGGGACGAATGGAGACATTACTGGTGCCCGCTCGAGTATATTGATGTGTAATGGGAAGTCAAGTGATCAAGTGGAAAAAAATCTATTTTTTCAGGGATGAGACCCAACCTACAGCTTCACATAAGCAAGACAAGGTAAGTGCTTTAATATTGAGCTATACCCCCAGCCACTGAAGAAAGCTTAGACCTGAGCAAATGAATTTTAAGTTCATGTTGGTGAATGAGGCAATTAGCATTATAAAGATATTAATCCTCCTCCCAATTTAATCTGCACATTCAGAACAAATTTTAATCAAAACTTCAACAAGATTTTAGGGACAAGTAAACAAATTCCTAAGATTACATGTGGGCCCAGGGAGGTGTACTTGCTAATGCTCACAGGGGCAGCCACCACCACATGTGAGAATGTGCACTGCGTCCCAAGAGATCTAAGTGATGTGTTGGGTACTGTGGGTTAAGCTACAGGAGAAAGAATTCTTTCTTTTAACAAACCAAGCCAAGGCTGCAGAAATAGAATGGGGTAGGCTAGTTGCCTTGCATGCAGCCAACCATTGTCTGATCCCTGGCCTGCATATGACCAAAGGACTGGAAAGCATGTCTTGCATGCTCTGGGCCAGAGTCCCACTGGGCACCATACACCCTACACCATCACCTCTGCAGGCTGTCCCTGGTGGCCCAGCACCATTAGACCTGAGTCTCAGCATGTCCTTGAGTGTCATCGGATCTATTGTAGCTATGAGGAGTGGCCCCCAGATCCTGTGGGCATTGCTAGAGAGGCCCCAAACATTTTTAAAAGAGAATGAATCCTATCAAATAGTTCGTAATAATATAAACAAAGGTTGTAAATTTAGCCAACAAGACATGAAGAGTAATCTAAAATTGTGGTTATTAAAATAGTAGATACTGGAGCAAAAGAAACAAAAGACAAACACATTAATAAAAATGTAGTTGTCCCAATTATACATGAGAAGCTGGTATTGTCTAGAAACAGTGGAGTGTGTGATTGTGTGCTCCTTGCCAGCTAACAAGTCTATCTCCAGAACTTCCTAGGACCCTGGGCCAGACTTGCTAGTGCTCACAGGAGCAGCCACCACCACGTGTGAGAACGTGCTCTGGATCCCAAGAGATCTAAGTGATGTGCTGGGCACTGTGGGTTAAGCTACAGAAGAAAGAATTCTTACTTTTAACAAACCAAGCCAAGACTGCAGAGATAGAATGGGGTAGGGTAATTGCCTTGCATGCAGTCAACCGTTGTCAGATCCCTAGCCTGCATATGGTCCCCTAGGTATAGCCAGGAGTGGTCCCAGAGCTCAGAGCTAGGAATAAGTCCTGAGCACTGCCAGTAGTATGTCCCCAAATTAAAAGTAAGATAAATTAAGTGAAACTTAATTGAAAAGAATCCAGACCTTTGTCACACCTAGCAAGTCCTTTCTCCTGAAGGTGCTGTTCCTGTTGCTTGAGTAGGAAATAAGCAAGCCCACTCAAGTGTCCATGGAGACACTGCCTCCTGTTCTAAGGCCATCTGCTCTCTAAGCTGCTCTGAAATGTTAGTCACACAAAATCTCTGCTCACAAGATGTGCAGAAAGGCACGAGGTCTGTGAACAACTGTCTCCCGACAGGTGAGGTCAGCAACCCGATCAGGGCGGAAATGACTGAATCATTTAGTAAGCTCTGTTAGGAAGAGTAACTTCCTGTGCAGAGAAAAATCAAGTTGCATCCTTACCTCATTCTCCCTACAAAATAGGCTGTAATGGTTTAAAGATCTAGACACAAAGGTTAATAACTAATGGCACTGCCTCCTCCCCTCCCCCAATTGTGAAGTCATTGTGTAAGACCCCAAATAAGCACAAGCCATCAGAGGAGAAACAAATGGGTTCAGATCAGAATTAAAACCAGCAGTGGCTTCATCCAAGAATACCAGGAAACCCTTTACCAAAGCATGGGGATGCACAGAAAAACTGGTCCATGGTACCAGCCCCGACCCAGTACAGTGAGTGTGCTCAACCTCAGGAACCAAGCAACTCTGCAAATCCTGGGTCCCGGATGAGGCCCTGAGCTTCTGTCTTGAACTCCACTATCTCTGCAGACCCAATTGAGCCAGGAGGAGCCACAGAAGTTGGATTCCTGGACCTGGGCAGAACTCCCACACAGCCGCTCCTGCAGCTTTCTCGGGGGGAGTGTGCTAATGGCCTGCAGTTTCGAAGGAGGAGACGGTTGCCAGGCCAGGATGTGATATGGACTCGGTGCAGCTGGTGTTTGTCAGCCACAGGCCTCGACGACTCCCTAAACTTCCAGCCCTCCTGTTTCCCTTCGTATTCAGGAATGTACATCCCCAACTTTCTGGGATCCAGAAACATGCCGGGCTGGGTCCTATGAAACCCTAACCTTTCCGCCAGTCTGCGTTCCCTCTGCACCACCACCTTGGTCATAAAATAATTTATGCAAGTGGAAAGAAGGGAAAAAAGCCCAGTGCAGAAATACCATATGTAGAACAACATCACGAAATCTCCTTAATGTCCTAAACGCTGTGCTTAGGCCATTTGGAAGATACATTAGCTAGATAAGTATTAACAGAAAGGGCTATCAGAGAAACGTTACCCAAACTACCACCTTTTATTAAGCCCCCAGGAGAACTTAAGCCCGTCCATTAAGCTGATGTCTGGGACGGCTTGTTGGGTGTTTTTTTTTCTTTTTTTTTCCCCTGCCAAGACAAGCTGAAGTATCCCAGGACAGGACACGGACTAATTCCAAGTACAACCCAGGGCCGTCACCTTCCTGTCAGAACCTGGGGGAGGGAGGCCTGACTCTCAGCTGACTTCGGAGGTGAGCCAAGTGTGAGTTTGGAGGCGAGGAGCAGACAGCTCAAGGCTTCAGAAACTTCCCTCCGCACCCAGGCGACTGAAGAGCCACAGAGATGTGAAGGCCCACTCCTGCCTCTGACTTTCTGTCCAAGCTCGGGCCCAGCAGCTCTTTATATTCTAGACTTTTCATCCATACAAAAAGGGAAGGTGTGCTGAGTCACCAAAGGCCTCTCAGAGGCAGTGATTGGGCGAACCCAGAGGGACCCCCTGAGAGCTCGTTGCTCTTTCAGCTGCCCAGCAGGTTGCTCTGGGGATGACTGAGTGGACCAAGCCTCTCTCCTGAGTGTACATAGCTAAACGAGAGTTTAGACCAGAAGACTCTGCTCCCAGGGGTTAACAGATGCTCACAAAACAGTGATGATTGTGCTGACCATTCAGGCTCTAAGGTCAGCCTCCTCCAAAGTGGTCCTCAAGGAGCTTCACTTCCCGGTGTCACAGCCATGTGCAATGACATCTGCCTGAATATGAGTATGGCACCACCGGATAGAACAGCATAGAGGAACAAAGATCCATGGAAACTATGGCTATCCCAAGCCAGACACCATCCCGGTACTCTTTACCACCTTCCTCCAGAGAAGGCCAGTTGCCAGTTGTAAGGCTCCCTAGGAAGAGGGTCACCTGATGAGAAGCTGAGGGTGAGCTCCAGCTGGTGAGAGACTGAGCCTTTAAGTCCAGCGACCCCTCTCCACACTCCCATGGACACAGGAAGTCATGGCAACTGAGCATGCTAGGAAGGGGGGCCTTCTCAGGCTGTCCATGCAGTGACTGCTGCCTTGACCTCCTGGGCAGGACCCCATTATTCCAGGCGTGAAACCCCAAATCCCAGAATCTGTGAGGTACTATTGCAAGCCAGTTACGTCTGTGACCGTTTGGGTGGGAAGCTAACACAGGCTTCTTGTGACTCTAATGCACTGTCTTTCTTTCTTTTTTTTTGGGGGGGTGTCATGCCTGGCGATGCTCAGGGGTTACTCCTGGCTTTGAACTCAGGACTCATTCCTGTGGTGCTCGGGGGACCATCTGGGATGCTGGGAATCGAACCCAGGTGGGCCGTATGCAAGGCAAATGCCCTACCCGCTGTGCTATTACTCCAGCCCCATGCACTATCTTTCTGAGGCAATTCAAAAGCTCAGAATTTTTCTAGGATGCCCAGTGGTATGTGGGTAAGGAAGCACTTATAGAGTTATTATCATACACAAAGTATTGCTTGGGTCTTTGAGAGAGGCTGGGATCAGCTAAGGACACAGTTTAGCCCTTATTTCTATGAGATAGAAACATCACTGGACAATGTCTGTTGTACCCTAAGGGGGCAATACTCATACTTATGCAATGTCAAGAGGAGCTCTAAGGTAAAATCTCTGCGTCACCATACAACACTGAGTGTAGCTGTCAGGAGGAAACACTCTACCACCATACAGCATTGAGTGTAGCTGTAAGGTGGAAATGCTATCACCATACAACATTGAGTGTAGTTGTCAGGCAGAAGCACCACATCACTCCTCTTTCACAGTGCTAGCTGAAGTTGTCTATGTTCAAGTATGACACCGTGGAAATCAGCAGAGCTGTAAATTAAGCCTTCAAAAAATAATGTTAAACACTGTTTCAGAACCCCACTATGGTTAACTCTTAAAAGTCATGATTCTAAGAATTCTACAGAATAATGGAAGAGAAATGATGGAGAATACAGAAGATTTGGGACAAGAATTAGAGTGTCAAAACGTCCCTTCTCTGCATTCCACAGTGATAGAAACATTTCAGTGTCCAAACACAGCCAAGATGTTATCTTTGAAATAATGCAGATCTGGGTTCAAATTCTACCCCGGGGTCTCCTTGACTTGGGTCATTGCACCCCTACTGGTTTTCTCCCCCACAAAGTGCAGCTGTGACCCATCTCCTGAGAAAGAGCTTGAGCAAGGTCCTAGTGCCCTGTCTGACACACAGGAATTACCCATTGCACTCTAAGGAGGCAAGTTCACATCTCCCCATGGCAAAGCCCAAGTGAACTTGGGGGCAGGGAACGCTAGCGGGCAGCAGTCTGCATGCAGACAGTGAAGCCAGCACCCACATCTTGAACTGTCTTCTCTGAGCTCATTTCTTCCAGCCTGATGTCAGGAGACCCTGGAAACAGCAGGGATGTCACCCTCCACACTTTCATTGTCATGTGCACCACCAAGGTGACCTTGGTGGGTGCACCAGACTTTAATCTTTCCAATAAGACCTCATCCCTGCTCTATCAACAGGATGTCCAGGCTGGTGGGGTCCAGGGTTCCCGTTCCTATTCAGGTGCCACCAGCTGGGGGACTGGGCCCCAAGGACCAGGTCTGAAGCATGAAGCAGGGATGCTGTGAAACAAGATAGAAATAAGAGGTTTGGGGGGCCCACAACCTCATGGACTGATGGCCTGATTTTCCACATTTATTGCCTTAAATTAATAATGATCGTCAGAAGAATGAGGGCAAACATTCACAGATGGGGCAAAAGTCTCTAAAATGGTTTTATCTCAAGGGACCCTCTGGGAGAAGTTGCAGAAGTAGAGCAGTTACAGGAACCTTGCTGAGGTAGCTTTCCATCTAAGACAAACTGGCTTCTAAATTTAAAGCCACCCTGTAAGCCACTTATCCAGTCCTTCTCCTCATCCCTTCGTTCCCAACACTTTCACAATGTCTGGAGCACAGTTAATGCTTGGAAAGATCTTTTGGCTAAATGAAGCTGTTAAAGATTGATTGAGCTGAAGGAAGGCTTAGGTAATGTAAGAGGCCAGTGTGTGCCCATTCTACAGATGAGAAAATTGATCCTAACCATTTCTCAGCAGGTGAATCTGAGTTGCTTGCAGGTCAAGTCAACCTCTAGCAAACTACATCTTGCTCTATCCTCTGAGGGAATTAGACCACAGAGTCTGGTCAGATTCCAGGGGCTTGAAGAGCTGGCTCAGAGGGCAGGGGCACATGCTTTGCACACAGGAGCTCAAGGTTCTGTCCATGACACCACATGATCCCCTGAGCATAGTGAGAGGTGACCCCAAGTGCACACCAGGCTGGGAGTGGTCCCCAAGCACCTCCAGATATTTGCCCCCCACCCCCAACAAAAATAAACAAGTCAAAAATGTTCTTAACTTGCCAACAACTTCAGAATAATGAGGCCCATTCTGAACTCAGCAGGAGAGAGAGCGGTTCAGGCTGGTCTTTAAATGTTAGATTTCAGTTTGCTTTCTTAACACCAAGAAGCAATGTGTTGGAGCAGGAATGTTTGACCCTCCCAGAGGAGGAGGCAGGAGGCAGGAGGGCGGCCCAGGAGGGAAAGCCTGCTGGTCCTTGTTAAAGAGCAGAGCAGAGCCCCTGCCCCTGGGCCGCAGCCCCCTCCCCGAGCCGACCTGGCTCCAGTTACAGCCCGAGCAGCCGCACACTCCCTCGCTGGGTTTTACAGCCACAACGGGGAAATGACTTCATCTTGGCAAGTTTATGGGTCAGAGCCGAGGAACTCGCAGGGGGAAATCACAGCCAATTCTGCCCTGGCCTCCTCTGACGGCCAAGGCCTGCACCCCTGTCCCTGCTCAGCCAGGGCGAGCCATGAGCGGGCCAGGCCTCCTTCCCTGACTCATGTCCGCATGTTCTGTGAGCCCTAGGGCAGCAAGGGTCGGTCTGCTCGACTTTCCAGTCCAAACATGGAAGGGCATGAGCATGGGACACGCAGGGGCCTCCCGACTCAAGAGGACTGGGACCTGGCTGGAGTGGCGGTGGGGGTGGGCATGATTTCTATCCACTCTACGAGAAGCCCGCCCACTGGGCCACCAGCCCTGCACCTTTCTGTGTGAGTGACTCCGCTGCCTCAGGCTGGTCTGGTCCCAAATGCCAGCCTCCCTGCTTTGAGAGTCCCAGCCGAGTTTCTAAACTGGGCACCTACAGCCAGCGTGGCCTGCCTGTGGCTACCCTTCCCTCAGCTGTCCCCAAGGCCCCCTATCCTCCTCTGCTGGGTTCCATTGTCATCTTCCCCTTTGCGCCAGGGCCTCGCACGGAGCATGGCACCCATCAGCAGAGGAAACCCAGATCCGCCTTGGGCAAAGCCCCTTCCTCTTTTTCCCTCTGCTGCTGCTCGGCCCTGTCCGACTCAGGCAGCGAGGCGGCCTGGGTGTGTAAGGAGACCTTCGCCTCCTGAAACTCAGCTCTGGACTCGCCTCATGCACCCCACCCAGTCGCCAGAGTGTGCCCACACATGAGGCTGGGCCAGAGCGACCCTTCCTGGGAATGTTGATCCTCTCTGGGCGGCTTGAGGGCGAGCTCAAACTCCTCTAGGACTTGGGCACATTGCGGGACGTGTCCCAGGGACCTCTCCCTCCTCTGTCCAGCCACGCTTCTCAGCGAGGAGAGAGCAGTGGCCACGTCCAGCCCAGGCGTACAGGAAGTCACAAGTGAATTCTGGCAAGGTCTGCCCTTCCTTCAGGTGGTGGGCATATCTGCGTGCAAGATAGGGAGACAGGAGGTGGTTCCTGCCGGTCGGGGAAGCATGTGAGGGGCACATGGAGCATAGGAATTCTCTCCCAGGAGGTCTCACTAAGGGGGCCGAGCCCCCCCCCCCACGCTCCTCCTGAGGAAGTAAGGGTCCTTCGTGTCCTTCAGCCCCCTCTGCCCCACAGTCCAGGCCAGTTTGGTGGCAGAGCAGGGTTTTCTCTCACGGGTGGGTTCAAACCCAGAGCTTTGTTCCACGGGGCACAGGGGGGCTCAGTAATCCCTGGAGGCCAACCTCTGGCATCTTTTTTTGTATGATTTTTATACATTTTATTTTCATAAAGTAGTTCACAATAGTTCATTACAGATAATATTCAAACACCCACCCAACAGCAAGCTTCTTCCCACCACAATAAGAGAGAAGTGTGTGAAGGTTGTTGTATTTCATTTAAGCCCATATATAAGAGAATGCAACCAAGAATGTTAAAACCAAACACCTGTGTGCTACTTTAGGTGCATCAGTGGGCTAGAGTGTAAGAGTATAAGTATTTGTGGCCACAAATGCAGCCATGCGCTCCAGGAAATACTGCGTCACTCTTTTCTGGGAGCTTTGTTTTATAGTCTCTGGATCTTGGCTGTTGATGGGATTACATGGAGCCCAGGGGCAGTTTGTGGGTGTGACTACTGGAAAACTCGGGGCCTGGGTGGAGGAGGCCCAGTCCCAATCCAGCTGGGCTTGGAGATCTCAGCCATAGGTCCCGCACACCTGGGTTCCTCTGCCGGTTCCTTCATGCAACCTCTGGCCCCTTGGCTTTGACCTCCATCCCTGGCACCAGGGGTGGCTCCTCCTCATTAGCACCCTCACCTGCCCCAGTGCCCCAGTGGCCACAGGTCATGGCTCCTGTTGCCCACTGACCAAGCCCCTCGCCTTCCCCCACAGGCCTCCTCTTCCCTTTGCATTATGGTTTCACAGCGGCTCTTTGCTCTGCTTCCTCAGCCCCTCAGCATGCTAAGCACTTGCCATCCCTGGTGTGTTTGATCCATCCGCCTCATCTTCTTGTCTACTGTCAGGGAAATTGGAATCAGACTCCGACCTGCAACGAGATTAATGTTCTAAGGATAAGCGTGTGCCTCAGAGTTAGCCGGTGTTGCTGCTCTTTGATAATCTATTCAACCCATTTGGTTCCATCATTAATAGACAGCTGTGTATTCTGTGATGATTACAATATACATTAATCAAAGGCACGTTATGCTGAGAGTTGAAAATAACACTTCCTTTTCTTTCCCTTCACAGGAAAAAAAGAAAGAAAGAAAGAAAGAAAGAAAGAAAGAAAGAAAGAAAGAAAAATAAGAAAGAAATGTTCCTCTATTCAGCCACCTAGAGAAAGGTACTCAGACTAAATGGCAAACACGCTAGGAGCTGTTTCTCAAGAATGATTGAATGCACCATTAAAAGTGCATGAGAGTCAGATGGGAATGGGATTGGGGATCGGGGTGTCCTGGGTAGGTAGGAGAGAATGGATCCTATCCCTATCCTCAAGTAAAACCTCTTAGAAATTCTGGACCAGTGACCCTCAAGTTCTGGCTTTGGGTTTAAGCATCATCAGAGAAATTCCAAAGCCTCACAGCCAACAAACACCAATGTTGCCATGTAGAATTCAAAGGAAATTGCACCATAGCACACAGAAGTGTGTGGGGCCTGTACGAATCTGGGCTCTTTGCAATGACAGGCCAGGACAACTTATGTAGCAAAGAAGGAGAAGGTGGTCTGGGAAGAATGTCTGCACCGTTCTTGGGCTGTGCCCGCATGCTGGCCCATAAGGCACAGAGTAGCTTCATCCTTTGTGCATCAGTGTCTCATTGGGGGAATTCCACTATTCTCACCAAGGCTGTGGCAGGAACTGAGCGAGTGTTGGGTGTTAACAGGAGCAGGGAGTGTGTGTGCAGTGGCAGGTGGTATTGTTCTAGCCTGCAACTGGAGGGGCTCGGGCAGCATAGGGACACTAGACCTGATCGCAGCACCTGGGGTCAGCAAGCTGGGCCGGCTTCTCTGCTCTGCTGCTTGCAAGCATGACAAACTTGATCCGGTTATTTTAATGTTTTGGTCATTTTCTTTCCGTGAAGATCATAGTTTTTAGGTCTGGTCTCTTAGAGGCTGGTCCTTGAGGTTGTGCAGGACAGGTCAGCCCTGTCAGTGTTTGCCAGCCCCAGTTTCAAATCTGCAGTGGGATAACCAAAAAGGACCTGCAAAACCAGCACTGTGTCAGCATGCCCCCGCACTCTTTCCTCTGTGCTTACTGCATGCAGTTTTGGGACAGGTGCTGGAGGGGACCTGATGAGTAAATGGAGAACAAGGGCATGGAGAGCTTCCTGGTGGGCAGGGCAAGGGGAGAAACCCAGAGTCATGCAACCTACTGGTGGTGGGGAGAAGATGATCTTCACCGGGGTCCAGCCAGACTCTCCCAGCATCCGTTCTGATGTGTGGCATAAACCCTGGGTTCAGAGATGAATTCTCAGCACTCAGGATTCATCCACAGCCTTGAGCCAGAGACACCGTCCATGGACTGGCTCTCAGTGGGACCAAATAACTGAAGGTGGTCTCAGACCAAAGCCCACACGAGCAGGTCAGCAGATCTTAGTGTTAAGAACCAGCGGGTCATCTGTAGCATTAATGATCTGAACTTTTGTTAAGAGCAGATTTCTTTTTGTTGTTGCTTGTTTTTGGCTTGAGGGCCCACCCAGCAATGTTCAGGGCTTCCTCCTGGCTCTACACTCAGGAACCACCTCTGGTGGTGCTCAGAGGACCGTGTGGGATGCTGGGGATCAAACCAGGTTGGCTGCATGCAAGGCAAGCTCCTTACTTGTACTATTTCTCTGGTCCATAGAGGCTGATCATTTCTGTGAGATTCTAGAAGGTTCCAAGTTCTCTCACATGCCTGCACCCTCACATGGCTGGGGCAGCCCACAGGTCTCTGATATTTCAAATGTGACTTGAGCCCCACAGGCACCCACATGGAGGAGCTATCTCGAAACCCCACGAGTGCATATAGCTTCTCACAGGGTGGGGCTGCAGGGATGGGACTACCAGCTCTCGTGTTTCTGCTGGGTCTGGTGTCCAGATCTGACTCCTGCTTGAGCTCCCTGGCAAGGGCCTGGGCTACCACTCATGTCCAGCATTGACTGTGGGGCAATCCACACAGCTTGACCTAAAGGAGGAAGTGGCTTCTTTCTCCACGCCCCCCCCCCCTTAGAGAGTAGGGCCACATCAGCTGTGCTGGCCTCACGTGGCTTCCTGAGGAAGGGCTGGTGGGTGGTTCCAGTGAGCTGTGGGCACCAAGACCATGAGGAACACCTATGGTGGTTGTGGTCATGGAGACCTGCCATGGAACCTGCATTGCGGCTTCTGCTAACCCAGCCCAAAGACAGGTGGAAGCTGTTTCCAGGTCCGGTGGGGATTGTCCCCATGAAAGAACCCCTGACCCTCTGTGGGATCTGCAGCTATGGAAAATAAAGACCAGTTGTGGTACAGTTCCAGTTGTTCTTTTTTTCTGCTTGTTTTGGGTGGTTCTCAGGGCTTACTCTTGATTTGCACTCAGGAATCATTCCCGGTGGGCTTGGGGGACAAGGTGGAAGGGATTGAACCGGGGTCAGCTGCATGAAAGGCAAGCTCTCTTCCTGCTGTAGTATTACTCCAGTCCCCAGGACCAGCTATTCTTTCTGGTCAGTGTGACATAGCACAAGGACCTTGGGGGGAAACTCTGCGGGACTCCACAAGCAAAGTAAAAACCTGGTATCTGGTCTATAGAACTAAACTGACCAAGGTGGGAATTGAGTGGGAGGATGGGTTGGTGGGGGCTCTTATAGTGAGTGTGGTGTTGGAACATAATTTGCATGAATCCCCCTTGTGAATAAAATTAGACAACAGTGTCTTATATGTAAAAAATAAAGTTTGAATAGAAAGTTGTCTATCCTAAGAGTCAGGATGTTAGCTCCTAGGGCTTTAAGCCCACTTCATCCCAGCCCCTATGGTTGCTTCCAGCACAGAACCCCCTTCTCACTGCAAGGAGAGTCCCCCAAAAGGAGTCATGTGTATCCACTCATGCATAAGCTCAAGACTGTGAACTTCATGGATGCCAGCAGTGATGCTGATTATGCTTTCAGGCAATTAGAATTCTTCAACACTTCCTCATCCTTTATTCCAGTTCATTGCTGGCTCAGTTCTTGCAAATGACATTTACATGACATTGAAGCTGGATCACCCTGAGCAGAGTGTCTTTTCCAAGGTCACAGGAAGAAGAGACAGGAATAGGGCCTGGCACTGTAGTACAGTGGGTAAGGAACTTGCCTTGCACCCATCTAATCTGATGTCTGTCCCAGGAACCTTTTAGGGTCCCCCATGTCCCGCCAGGAGTAATCCCTGAGCCCAGAGCCAGGAGTCAGCTCCTAAGCACTGCCAGGTGTGACCCCCAAATAAAACAAAACAAAAAGGAACAGACTCATGGTTCCACTCCTGTCTGGTTTCTCTGTTGCTCCATTTCTGGGTCCAAGGTGGGGCTGGGTCAGGAATGGGGCAGGTGTCCAGGGGCCATTTCAGTCGCAAACATTTTCCCAGTGGGAGATTGTGTGACAGCCTCTTCAACGCTCCTCCCCCACCCCCAAGTCCATTACAAACTGTGGCTGAAGCGAATATCAAGTGAGCACATCACCATCAGCTCCACAGTGAACGTGCAAGTGGCACTCTTAAGAGATTAAGCCCTAAGTGGGTATACCCCAGCAGAAGGACTGGAAACAGTAACTGCAGTGTCAGGACGTTTTCCAGGATGCCACTCACCCTCTTGGACCCAAACATGGCTCTTGCATTGTTTCTGGAAGCTTCAGCTCACCCATCCAGACACCTCCTGGGCTTAGCTCTGCTCAGGCCCTGTTGGATTTTCTTATGGACTGGGAAAGACTGATGTTGGATCAGTATCTGGACAGTGAGGAACTCAGTTTTGGGTTGGAGGGTCAGTGTTTAACTATCAACTTATACGTTGTTCAACAAGAAAGTCTTTATTAGGTACCACATCCACTGATATTCAGCAGTGCAGGAGCTGGAGGCAGGACTTGAGCTGAACAAGTTGTCCCGGGTCCAAAGGTAAAGGCTAACCATGGCATGCTAACTTCTGACATGCCTCAGCTTGGAGTCTCTGAGCAGAGAAAACTATCTCTCATTTCCAGGTTCCCTCTCAATTTTTTTCAAGCCAACACATAGATTTTATACACTGAAAGGATGAGAAAATGAAGGTTTAGGGCAGGTTCAGGGCAGGTAAATCCCTTACAGAACCTGGAGTCAACCAACTATACTTCCATATCCTTGACTTGCTTTTCAAATTAGCCCTCTAACAAAGGTCTGTGCATTGAAAAGTGACCTTGATGGCAAACAGGACGCAAAAGGCAATCCATGGGTACATGTGAAGGGATGAGGAAGGATTGTGTACCAATGCTCTCAGAATGGAGGGCTGGAGTATAAGCAGGCAGGGCACCATTGTGCACACTTCAAAGCCCCTGGGCCAGCTAGAGGGCTCAGACCTTCTCTCCTGGCTCTCCTGGAGCCTGAACTGAGCCATGAACATTGCCTGGTTTAAGCCCACAGGCCATCTGCATCTGGTATAAAATGTTTGTAGCATGCTAGCCATTGTCCAGTGGCCTGTTCTCACACCAATGCACCTTTACATCTATACAAGTGTGCTTCTGGTTTCCAAATACTCAGCTGTCTGTTGGCTAAAGACTCAAAGCCAATGCCAGGCCATCTGAGCTCAGGAAGTGAGTCTTACCCAGCCTGCCCTACGGTCAAGTTTGGATTCAAACAATTGCCTACCTTGCTACTCTCTCCAGCCAGCATTTACTCTCCACTCTAGTTAGCGACGATTATTGTCCAGCAGAGAACACAAGGCAGGAAGGAAATCATCTTCACTTTGCTGATCACCAAAACCTTGGCTGTGGGCTTGAGAACAAGACTCCATGGTGGAGCAGACATGCATTTCCTCAGCCCAACACCTTCCCATTTGTTCTTGTTCAGTAAATGGGTGGGACCATTCTGCTTGGCTCAGAAGGTGAAGGAGAGGCTTCTACTTCTTCCCCTTGAACTTGAGATGGGCATAGCCATCCCCACATCTAACTTCCTTGCAGCACCACAGGCTGGAACACAGGAGCAGCGAGAGAAAGGGTATGGGGCTGTTCTGTGCTGATGCCCTGTCAGAGTTTCTCCCTGGGACAGATGAGAAGCCATTCCCCACCAGGTCCTCTTGAAAGATGGTGACACCCCACCCCCCTACTAGGAAATGCACCTGTGATGGACATGGGATATAGCCAATCATCAAAGGAAACTTCCTCCCCACTTGTCAAAGGAACCGGTCTCCTTCCCTCTCCTTCTGTGTGAGAAGTTCTTAGGAGAAAGTGGATGCTGATGTTCTTCTCTACAATTCAGTTCCTGGAGAGGCAAGCCTGTCTCTTAGTGTTTTCTGGGAGACTTTTCAGGGCAGCAGTCAGCCTCCTCCGCCGAATGTGAAGGAATCCCAGGACGTGGTTTCAGAGTGCTGGGTTATTGCTGCTTGCTGGTGTATCCCATTGACTTCTCTTTCCTGTTTATCCCGTCTGGGTTTGGAAAAATAGAGGCCAGATGTGCAGAGAGTCGTGTTCTTCATTCTTCTCAAAGGGAAATGAGGTCATGTGATCAGATGTGAGTGTGTGTGTGTGTGTATGTGTGTGTGTTGTTTAAAAACTTGTGCTGTTGGTTATGTAAATGTTTAAAAGATGTTAGAGCTCTGGTTACACTAAGGGCTGTAAATAAAGCCCACAGCAAGAGAGGAATGAAGGACTTACTCGCCACCCAACACAATGTTTTTTTCCTTCTTACGCTCCTCCCTGCTCTCTGGCTTCTCATTCTCATCCCTGGAGTTTCTCTTTCTAAGATGCACAATGTTGGAATCTTTTCAGCAAACAGAAACCCAGAGTCCCATTCCCAGCTCAGCCATCAAGCTTCTGGTGGCCTTGGGCAAATCACTGGTCACATGAGACTGTTCCTCCAGCGCCACGGTACAAGCATAGCTGGGCCAGGGAGTAAAAAGGCCAGTGGACCGAGTTGGACCCTGACACAGCACATGCCACAAGAACCACCAAGTGTGGCGCCCAAGGAAAGTGAAACAAAAGAAAATAAATCCTGCCAGCGGGGACCCGGTTTGTGGGGGTCATCTCAAAGGAAGCACCCTTGGAAGGTGCTGCCCAGGAGGGGAGTCTAAACACTGAATCTGGGGTTCAACAACTACAACTTAGTCTGGCCAGGAGGAAGAGGACAATGTCCATATCATCACAGTCATGAGAAAAAAAGCCAGGATTGTGGAGCGGAGGTACAACAGGGAGGGCATTTGTCTTGCATGTAGCTGACCCCGATTCGCTCCCCAGCACCCCACATGGTTCCCACAAACCCTGCCAGAATGATCCTAAGTACAGAGCCGGAAGCAATCCCTGAGCACCACCGGTGTGGCCCAAAGCAAAACAAACAACAAATGAAAACAAAACATGGTTGCTTTCTACCAAAACAAGAATTCCCGGGACTGCCTCCCTTGCTCAGGACCACGGGCACAGCTCAGACCTGCGGGAGGGGGAGGTCTGAGCTGCCCCGGGGTGTCCCCGTTTCCTCACCTTGCCGGCCTTGCGTGCCTCCCACTCCCTACTTCTAGGTGCTTTGCCTCTGCTCTGTGCCAGGCCCTGCCCTTGGCCTCCCCATCTTTAAAGCACAGTGCATGGACCAGTTCAGGCCCACCTCCCACTGGGCGAGAGCGCTTGCCTGCTCGCCTCTCTGTGCCCGTTGTGCCTGGCACTCTGAAGTCTTCTGTTTGCTCTTGTGGGTCCCCTGGGGCCCCTCGTCGTGGGGAGTTCTGTGTGTGTGGGAAGTCCATGCTGGGTGGCCGGGAGTACGGCCACAGGGGTCACTGACCTCCCATCTCAGAGGAGGGCCAGCACCCTGCCCTAGCACAGTCCTTGAACTCTGGCTGAACCTTGTTCAGGAGCTTCATCCTGGGAAAGAAACTGCATTTGCATCGATTCTCCGCGCACTCTTTCTCCTTAGGCCCATCCATCCTGCCTTCTTGACGCGGCCTCTGAGCTGCAGCCTCCCCTGGCCTCTGGGTAAATACAGGCTCCGGAAGGGTATTTATTGGCCTGCAGAAAAGATGCAGGGGGAGGGGATTCTGCTCTCTAGGTGAGTGATAAAAAATAAAACAGAGCCGTGCGCAGATCCGTTTGCCAGCTGACTTACCACAAATCTCTTATTTATAGCCTCATAACCTTCCTGTGGCCTGGCGGCTCCTCTGGCTCCCACCCACCTGGATGCCTCCCCCGAAGCCCTGAGGGACCCCGATCTGCCCAAGGCCTGTCCCGGATCCTGGTTCCCATGGCTGGAGCCGCAGGGCCCTGGTTGTCCTGAACACATGGGAGGAAATGAGGGTGGCCAGGAGGGCCCAGCACCCGCCCGCTCAGGGCATTGCAGCCTCGCACAGGGTAGAAGAGTCCAGACTCTTGGACTCAACGGCCATCCCCGGAGTCCCTCTATGTCCACCATGGCGGGTGACACCAAGAAGGGAAAGACTGGGTCCTGTCCCTCCCTGGTCCTCCCTCTGGCGCTCACCCTCTAGTCAACCTCAGTTGATCTCAACAGCCCAATGGGAAAGGAACGTGCCCTTGAACAAACCCACCCTGAACTGCTGCCCTTTGTCCACCTCTCTCTGGCTCCTCACCTCACCCAGAGCCCTGACAGTGCTCCTAGGGTATCTGGCCGGCTGGAGCCCTGGAGGCCCTGTCCCCATCTCCGCGGGTCACTGGCTCTGCCCTTCCTCCTGACCCTGGCCCTCTCTGCTCCCACGCAGGCCTTCTCCTCACATCCCTCAGGAACCCTCTGGAGGCCTATTTGAGAGTGGCGCAGGATTCTGAACGGCCCCAAGCAGGCCAGTTAAGCGAGGCAGCGGTGGTCTGCCTTGGTTTCTGAGGCCGGAAGTGCCTGAGCAACACGGGGCAGGGCAGGCTCTCCTGGAGACTGCGGGCGGGGGGGCTCTGCCCATGTCCCTTCTTGGCTTGTGTGACTCCTGGCCATCCAGGTGGTCCTTGACATGAGCTTGTTTGACCCCATCACGTGCCCCGCTTGCAGCTGCGTGCACTCTCCCCCCTCTCTCTCCGCCTCTCCCCCCCTCTCTCCCCTCCCTCCTTCCCCCTCCCCCTCCCTCTTTCTCCCTCCCCTTCCTTCTAT
>JAOXYA010163979.1:0-21081 GCA_028565675.1 Sorex palustris | reverse complement strand
GGTGGGTGTGACCCCCGCCTACTGGAATTTGGAGGATCTGGGTGGAGGATGCTCAGCCCCGATCCGAGCAGGCTTGGCGGTCTCAGCCCCGGGACCCGCATGCCTTTGTTCCTCTGCGGTACCTTCATGTGAGTGGAGAGTTAAATAATGAAACAAAATAAATGTGACTAAGGACATGCAAGACATTAAAAACTATAAAGCATTTCAAAATAGAATAGAATATAGATGTTCAGAAAGGCGTTCTGCTTATTGGAATGAATAGATACTTTTGGGGGCTGGAGCGATAGTATAGTGGGTGGGGCATTTGCCTTGATCCAGCAGACTGGGCTCAGTCCCTGGCACCCCATGTGGTCCCCAAAACATGCCAGAAGTGACATGCCTGTGCACAGAGGCAGGAGTAAGCCCTGAGCACCAAAAAAAAGCGGAAGCAAAAACAAAATTGATTTCTGTTTAATGGAAATACTCCCCAACACAACCAATCTATAAGATTAATTTCCATCCACATGCCACCGACTTTTTGTAAAATTTTAAAAGCTGAACTTGTAGTTCATGAGAAAATCTGGGGACACAGAAGTCAATTACATATTACAATGGCAGAAAAAGTTCAAAAGCAATTATACTTTCTACTTCCCGAGCCTGCTATGACAAAGCCGTACAGCGTGTGTCATCGGTGTGAAGAGAGATGGTGAGAAGCTGGGGGCCGGGCAGGAAGTTGGCAGGGGGATGTTGGCTTTGCAAGGGTCTCAGGAGAGGGCAGGGGCCCACGAGCGGGGCAGCGAGAGGGAGTGTCGCAGCCCCACGCCACACCATTCACACAGAGCCCAAGAGCTCAGCGTTGGGAATCTAAGAAATGCAGCATTTGTGGAGTGAGAGGAAAGAGTCGCCATTTAAGCAGAAAGCACCCGCTTCACGGGCTCGGAGACTTCTGTTAAGACAGATTGGAAAACTGGAGTGCGCTTTCATGATTTGGACTTAGCAGTGGTTTCTTAGCTGGGAGAGCAAAAGTATGAGGGAAAAAAAACAACAGGTAAATGGGACTTCATGCAGCTGACATTGTTTTTTCCACATCGAAGGGCACTATCCGGAGAGGAAAGGTAACTCAGAAATGGAAAACTTAATAAATCACATATCTGACAGGAGTTCAGATCTATCCAAAATCTATGGAGAATATTTACTAGTACACACACACACACACACACACACACACACACACGCACGCACGCACACGCACACGCACACACTGGCTAGCAAGCATGTGAAGAGTGTTCCCCACCGATAATTCCTTGGAGAATGCAATCACACCACAGTGATTAGTATGATGATCAATACCCTCTAGAATAACAGTAACACCAATAATATCATGCAGTAAGAATAATAACCAAAAACCGCCAAGCCCGGGACCCACATCCAGCTCGAGACTGTGGGTGCAGCGTGGCCAGCCCCCGTGCCCTCGTGAACAGCTGAAAAATGCCATCGGGGGTCTTGGCCAATGCCGGACTGTCCCCAACGCCCCTGGACGGCTGTCGTCGCAGCTACAGCAGAAGCGGCTCCAGCGGGCACGGTGGGAGCAGAGCAGAGTGGGTGCCCACACCCGCGCCCTGCAGTGGATTCGGAACCGGTGCTGAGGCCCGGGTCTCGGACCGTGAGATCCCACTGAGCTTCTCGAAGGCCCCGGGCCAGGCAACAGCCTTGCGGTCAGGCCTCGGGGCTACGGGCCTGGGGCACAGGCACTTGGCGTGTGCAGGGCTCTCAGGGGACACGGGTCTGCCTCAGTGGGACCTAAAGCCGCTGTGGTGGCACCGTCCTAAGGCCTCGGTGGTGGCCCTGCTTGCATGTGTAATAAGCAGGGGATATTCTGGCAGTTTCCGCAACAGTGAAATCCATTTGCATTATGCAGCTTGGCTATTTTATAATATTTTTAATTAAATTTTGGTTTGTTTTGTTTGGGGCCCACATCCAGCAGTGCTCAGGGCTGAACTCCTGGCTGCCCCATCGTGTGTGTGTGTGTGTGTGTGTGTGTGTGTGTGTGCACATGTACGCATGTGAGCATGTGTGTTCGCGTGTGCATGTATATGCATGTGTGCACATGTATGTACATGTGTGCATTTTTGTGTGTGTGCAAGCATATGTGTGTGTACATGTGTGCGTGTGTGTGCCTGCATGTGTGTCTGTGCGTGTGTGTGCGCGCGCGTGTGTGTGCGTGTGTGTGCGTGCCCAATCAGAGTCACCATTTTCGTGCCGGGAAGTGTTATCACACACAGCCCAGAATGTTTTGTGCTGTTGCCTGCTGCATCAGGAGCACTCCTGCCGCTCGCCCCCCGCATCCTGGGAACAGCTTGCCGACATTCCATCTGGGGCGCCGTGTAATTTATTCAGCCAATTTCTATTGTTGGAAGGCTGCGAACGTTTTGGAGTTGGAGTACACGGCAGACATCATTGCATCCAACTGATTTCTTTCCCGGCACTCGAGCTGCAAGCCTTAAACACATGGCACACAACCACCATTCAACATTTTGCAAACAGAGTTCATTCCTCTCTTCCCAGCTGGACGGGGCCTGTGCGGCTCAGGATGCGCCATTCAGAAACTGCAGAGCCGGAAAGAGCGCCGGGCGAGAGGCGCGGAAACGGGCCAGGTGTGCAGCGGGCCGGCCGCCACGCACTGGAGCTGCTGCGGGCCGGTGGGCGCCAGGGCTGGAGAGCTGCTCGCGTGGCCGGGTGCCACCTGCAGGAGCCCCTGCCCGGCTGCTGCCAGGCCCTGGGTGCCCGCGGGGGCCTGAGTCTGGGGGTGCCCGGGTGCTCTCCTCAGCTCCCGTCACTGGCTGGAGTCTGACGCTCTCTGGGGTGGCGTGAGAAGCACAGGGCTGCCCCGGGAGGGTGTTTCCACGCCCGCCCCACCATGTGCCGGTCACATGGTGGGTCCGGGCTACCATGTCCCCCCGGGGTCACTCCTCACCTTACAAGGTCACTTTCTGCGGCCAGTAAGACTGCAGGGACCTTGGACAGAGGTCACTTCTAGCGGGTCTAGGAGGGGAGAGGAGATGAGAGGAGAGGAGAGAAGGGAAGGAGAGGGGAGGAAGAGGAGGAGAGAGGAGGGGAGGGGAAGGGAGGAAAGGGAAGGGGGAAGAGGGAAAGAAAGGAGGAGGGGAGGGAAGATGGAGGAGAGGAGGGGGATAGAGGAAGGGACGAAGAGGGGAGAAGAGGGGAGGGGAGTGCCGGCTCCCGCCAGGTTCTCTGCAAGACCCCTCAGCTCTCCTGCCAGATTTCCTACTCCAGGACAGGGTCACTGGTCAGCAGGAGAGGAGGGGACGGAGCGGGGCGGGGTGGGGAGGGGAGGGGGAAGAGGGGCGCCCTGCCAGCCCTGCCTGCCGTCCCTGCTGTCCCTGGATGTCCGGCTCCGGCCAAGGGGACCAGGCTCAGCTTTCCCGGCCAGAGCCCCCGAGTGCCGCGCGGGCCTGGTCAGAGCTGGCCCTGGCCCTCACCTTTGCCCGATGCACCATCTCCCAGGGGTGCGTGAACAAAATCTGCGGCAGAGGAATCGGTGCGTGCTCCCCGCACCGTGGCCAGCACGGAGGAGGCGGCGGCAGCGGCGTGTGGAGGGGCCTGCGTGGCGCCAGGCCAGGCGGCAGCAGATGGGCGGCTTCCCACACAGTGTTCGCGGTTCGGCGAGCCTCTGATCGAGTGTCAAGTGGGTTTGTGGCCGCATCCCAGGGCCTGGCAGCGAGGCCGCAGGCTCAGCTTTGGAATTTACCAAGCGGAGCCTGGGCCAGAGTCCCCAGGCCCTATCCTGAGAGCCGAGAGCCATGACAGCTGGTGCCCAGGTGCTGAGGCCGCAGGATGGTGACAGTGACATCCTGGGGGCAGTCCCAGCTGCAGAGGAGCTGCATGGTGGAAAACTGGCCGAAGGGCCATGGGGTCCTGCAGTGCCCCTGGCCAGAAAGCTGCCCAGACACATCGTGTCCACTTGGCAGGGGCAGCTGAACTGACGGGGCCCACTGCCTGGAGCCCAGGCCCTTCCTCCTGGGGGCTGGACCCTGGACAGAGCCCCAGGACCCAGGCATGAGGGGCGGGAGCTCCCTGCATCATGGGGGCAGCGAGGGACCTTGAGGGGCACCCAGAGTGACCCTGAGGCTGTAGTCAGGAATGGCCGTCTCGCGGCCAGGTCCAGGACTGGGCAGCTGCCCCCTCTGCCCCGTTGGCAGCCGTCAGTTGGTTGTTCTCGGAAAGGTGCAGCCGTTTCCGGCAAAGGTTAGGGCTGATTTGCATGAACTTAGCATGCTGATTGCTCATTTCCAGCCCAAATGCCAGCCGCAGCCCCCGGCTCCCTCCCGGGCCCCGCAGGTGGAGGTTTCCGGCAGGTTCCACCTCAAGGCCTGCGTGGCCAGGGACCCCCCCCCCCAGGACCCTTGCCCTGTAGAGGGGACAGGAAGTGGTCAGAGCTTTCCTGGGCAGCTGGGCAGTGGCCAGACTCAGGCTGGGCTCAAGCAGCCCCTGGGGTGGGGGTTGGGGGGCCAACATCCTGGACCTGGAATGGACGCACGTGGCCGCCAGGGCCTTCCGGGCAGGTGCTGGGACTCATGGGCTCCCTCTGGTCGCAGCCCCAGAGCCGCAAGCACAGAGCGGCCCCGCGCGGGCAGCCTGGCCCTGGCCTCCGGTGAGGGGACCTTCCCGGCCACCAGCCATCCCACAGGCTCTCAAACCTGGGGGGGCGCAGAGGAGGAGGGGGAGCACAGCCCCAGGAGCACCGGCTGCTCCTCCCACCCAGGCTTGTCCCTGTGTTGTGCCGTTGGCCAGGGCGGTCCGGTCGCGCAAGCTGGAGAAGTGGCCAGCGCTCTGCAGGAAAGCGGGGGGAGATGCAGAGTCAGAGCATGGGGTGGTCCTGCCGGCACTCGGCTGACGTGGAGGGGAGACCCTCGGGGCGCGGGGACACAGCAGGACAGAGGCCAGGACCATCCGCAGGGCTGAGACCTGCTTCCGAGGACATGCCACGATGTGGGACCCTCTGGGCAGAGCCCCCGAGCCCCCACGGGAGTTCTGGGTCCCAGAAGAGAAACAGGAGCCCGGGTGGGGGGCTGAGTGGGGTCGCGGCGGCGGGAGACATGGCTCTAAAGCCGCGCTTCCGCGTGTTCGAGGACAGAAGGGGGAGCCTGCCCGTTGGGACGTTCAGAATCGAAATGCAAAGGTCCTGTGGGACGCACGCAGCTGACCACGCAGCTGGTGACCGGCCACCAGGAGCCGGCGGGCCGCGGGGACTGTGACGGCGGCTGTTGTCACTGACTTGAGAACCGAACTGTGACCGCAGAGAAAGTGTCGGAGCAACACGGGCCCAGGAGGCCTCCTAGCAGGGCCGGGAGAGGAGAGAAGGGGCGAGGGTGGGCGCCCTGACCGTGTTTGAGGGCACGCGCGGGGCATCCCCACATGGCAAGAGGCGCAACCTGGGGATTGGACAGCGGGAATCGGGTGAACCATCTGAGGCGGTGACACTGCGGCCTCCTTCCTCGGCTGCAGACTTGGCCGGGGCTGCCCTGAGGGAAGCCCCCATGCGTCCTCCCTGAGGGGGGCTGGGAATGACACTGCAGGGGCCGACTGCTGGCCCCGAGGGCGACCCTCACACTCCAGGTGCTCCGGGACCCAGGCCCAGAGAGCAAAGCCGCCAGCACGTCCCCACGGCGACCCCTCCGCCAGGTGGGAGGAGCCATGAGACGTGTCCGGTCTTCCTTCCAGCGCAGCCTGCCCTGTTGGTCACGGGACACGGGCGTGGCAGGGAGCGGGGTAGTGCTAGAACCCGCTAAGGGCACCGTGTGGCAAACAATCGCGCTTCTGAAAAGTGTGACCGTGAGATTAGCCAGACCCCCCCTCCCCACAAGCTCTCAGGAGGATCCAGATAAAATGCGTGAGGACTCTCCCGAGACCCGCCAGGGAAGCCTCGACCCACCCAGCAGCAGAGGCTGGAGGGCAGGCGGGTGGGCCGGGCGGGGATAAAAGCCTCAGGGCCGGGCCCCTGGGTCGGGGCGGGGAGGCCCAGGCAGCACAGGGTGTCAGGGCGAAACTGACGCCATGACAGGCAACAGGAATGAGAAAACTCAGGTCGGCCTCAGGTTCAGTTCCTGGGACTGAAACAGAATCCGTTTCCCAGCAATAAAAAATGCATAACTAGCCACCCTGAACCCACCTGGGAAAGTTCCTGGGCTCAGCAAGCGGGCTCAATCAATCAATTCTCACAATGCCCCAGAAATTGCCTTTTGTTAACCCAAAAAGAAGGAGTCGCAGCATCCGTAACCATCACCATCGACTGCTAGTGGAAACTGTTGTTTAACTGTTGCCTGACCACTGTTGCCCTAGACACTTGCCAGAACACCTTCGTTTGGTAACTCAGTAAGATTTCTGTCTGGAACAATAAGGCCTGCACCGCTTACGTAATCAAACCCCGCCTAAGCTGCTTGCTGCCTGAAGTCAGGGTCGCTAGCCAGAGACCACTCTGTGGGTGGGATCGTTGACTCCAGTGGACTGGAACGAAACTCCCACTGATTCCGCATTATCGAGTTCGTGTTTCTGTCTGTCTTGCCGCTTGGGAACCCAGAATCCCGGGTTTAACAGGGGGCCCACGGCGACCACGCAGGGACCCGCATTGGGTCCCTCCTGCGCCACCTCCGGGCTTCTGAGCACATCCTCTGAGCTGGGCTGGGGGTCAGCCAGGGGGCAGCTCACCAGGTGCTGATTCAAGCAGCAGATGGGCGGGCGGGCGAGGTCGGCGTGTCCCTCCCTCCGGCCTGGGAGACGCAGGTTGGAGGGGCCCTGGGTGCGGGGAGCCGGCCAGAGGGCGAGAGGGATCCCCCCTCCCCTCGCTCAGCAATTACCCAATTAGCGCCCACTCGCTTCTGAGTCGAGTGGGCTCTCGGGCCAGCGGGAGGAGCGGGGATCTCCAGGCCCTCGAGGTCTGGCCGCCGTGGGTGCTTCTCCACGGAACTTAATTCCGCTCCGAATATGAATCGGAACGAAAACAAAACAAATCTAATAGCAATCAATGGGACTGCTCCGCGGTGGATCTGGGGTAATTGAAGACGAATTAGCACGAGCGAAAGGACCCACCAGTGCTCTCTGCCTTCCGAGCAGGAGCTGGAGGGGCCACCGGCGGGGGTTTGTGGAGAAGCCTCGGGAGTCTCCCTGCTCCTGGGGAGACCCAAGGCCGGCTGCTGGGTGTTCGGGTTAAAGATTGTCTCTTCTCAAAGAAGAACCTGTAGAGGGCCCAGAGGGTCCCGGGGGATGAGCTTCGAGGTCCAAGGGAGAATTTCCCAGCACTGCTATGGGCTGTGGGGGGAGGGTGGGCCGGCCCCCCAGAGAGCCATGTGTCGCCATCACCAGGCTGCTCTGAGCTCTGCATCTGCCTCCAGCTGTGTGATGTGGCCAAGTGTCTTACCCTCTCTGTGTGCAGCTTGTGCACAGAGACTAGAAGACAAGAGACTCGCGAGGGCTTTGGTCAGGGCAGGCTGGGCAGCTGCCAGGCCCCAAGAGCATAGCATCACCAGCCTGTCGGCAGAGGGCCGGCACAGGTGAGCCTTGGTGCTCCTCGTACAGTGCTCATTCGGACCCGTGGTTCGTGCCCTGAGTGGAGGCTGCGGCTCCATCATCAGCTGCCTCTGGTAATGCCGGCTGCTATGTGGGTCACCTTGTCCTTCTCAGGGTCTCTCTGGGTGGTCCCTGTTGGGGCCTCCACTGCGTCGGCCCCACCGCCGGGCTGAGGTGCCGGCTCTAACCTGCCCGGCTGTCCGGGGGCTTTGCCCTTCCACAGTCACGTGCACGTGACCCCCCTCCAACACGGCACGTTGGGGGAATCCACACCCCAGAGGCCGCCGGCCACCACCAGCCCTGGGGAGCACAAGCCTCCCCTCTGAAGTGGCTGCGTCGTTGGGGGGCGTGGCCCTGGCTGAGTCCGGGTTGTGAGAAGGGTCCTGGGCTGCAGCGGGACCCCGGGCAGCTGGAGGGACCTGGAGCGCAGCCTGAGCCCGGGAGGGCCCATGGGTGGGTCCCGCCGCACCTCCCCAGGGAGAAGGTCAGACGTGGACTCGGGCATGTGGGCAGGGTGGCCTCTGTCCAGCTGAGCTGCACCCCCGAGGTGGGGTGGGCTGAGCCAGGGCGCCAGGGGGCTGCTCGTGGGTGCGGGTTGTGGCCCTCAGCAGCTGAAACGCACTTGCGGCTTCCATTCCCAGATGCCGTGGGCCGAGCCCGGGGGAGCACAGCGCGCAGTGGGCCAGCCTGGGACAACACAGCGCACAGTGGGGTCACCCCAGGGGAGCACAGCGCACAGTGGGGATTGTCAGCACCTGAGCCGGGAGTCCCTGAGCCCCAGCGCCCAACCCCGCCTGCCCCTGAACAGAGGGTGGAAGTCAGCGGGTCACATCCAGGCCAGGGGTCTTGGTGCTTCCCCCCTTGTCTGGCCTGGATCCATCTTTGCTCTTGGGTGGGCTCGGCACACATGCATGCACACATGTGTCTGTGCACATACATGTACACGTGAGCACACACTGTGCACATACACAACCACACACAGGGATACCTGTGCTTGCAAGTACCCTTGGGGCCATGCCCCGGCAGAAGGACCCCCATCTGCCAGCCCAGGAGGGGTCACGCACCCGCACCCCCGTGTCCTCCTGAGCCACGAGGCCCTCTGCTCAGACCCTGCGGTGACCGGTCTCTCGCCCAGGTTTGCCCGCACGGCTGGGGCAGCCAACGCCTTCCACGCACTGGAACCACCCTGCCAAGCGGGTCAGTTCACAGCTGATTGGAGGGTGAAGCTCGGGGCAGGAGGGAGGGGCGGGGTGGGGGCGCTGTGCCCAGCACGGGACAGAGGCTGGGGTCAGTCGGGAGCGGGGGAGCCTGGGAGGGACAGTGGGAGGGTGGACGCTCGGTCTCTGCGGCAGGAGGGCCACCTAGGGGGCCCATGAAGGGACTTCAGGGCAGCGAGGGGCCCCAGGTAAAGTATGTTCTAGACTGTTCTGTGGGTCCCGGAGGGCCCACACAAAGGGGGGGATCTTCTACCTCCAGGATCCTAGCCCAGCCGGGGGTCGAGCACAGGGGAGGCTCTAGCCTTGCGCGTGGCTCATGTGGGCTCTACCCCAGCCCCTAGATGGCCCCCAAAGACTGCCAGGCGTGACCCCGAGCACTGAGTCAGGAGTGAGCCCTGAGCACCACAGGGTACTCCCCACTTCCCCCAGTGAATCAAGGACACCCTGCTCAGATGCCCAGGGGGCTGCTGAGGTGGGCTGGGGGCTTGCTCCCTGCCTGCCCCTGAGCCCCGGCGGCCTGGGGGCGGTTCTGGAACCCTAGTCCAGCCTGCCTTTACCTCCTGGACTGCCCCTTCTGCCAGGTGATGGGGGCCCGGTGGGAGACCACAACCGAAGCTCCCGAGTCAGACACTGGGGGTGAGGGGTGGCGTGAGCCCTCGGCTGCCCTGGAGGCAGGGCCAGGACCCTGAGAGGCCACCAGTCCCTGGGAGGTCGGCAGCCCCCAGGGATGGTTGAGAGCCCCCAGGGAGGGTGGGCGGGCAGCCCCTGATGGGGTGACTGTGCGGAGTCACTGTGTCCCCCCGGTTTGGGGCCGGGAGGCTGTGGATGTGGCCTCAGCACCTGACCACGCGGCAGGAATCAGAGCAGGCGCGCCCACCCCGAGGTCATCCCAAGGCCTCCCCCCACCCCGGGCATCCCCACACGGCTTTAAAGGCCGGATGTCACTGTTGCTCCTTTTCTCATCAGCCGCTGACCAGGCCCCGAGCGTCTGCATAAGGGTATGCGTGTTCTCGGGGAGGGAAGGAGGCAGCTGGGACCCAGGGCACGGTGCTGCCCAGGTGGGGGCCTGGTACCCTCGGTGTCTGCCCCCACCCCACCATGCCCACCGCAGGGCCCGGCCCTTCCCCTCCCCGCTCCCTGTGGGTGGCCGCTGAGTCAGAGCCAGGGACTCTGGGACACAGGTCTGTGGGTGCCTGGGGATCTGCGCCCCAGCAGTGAGGGCAGAGGCCAGAGGGCCGCACCCCCTCCCCGACCCCCCACAGCCTGGGCAGGGCCTTCCCCGCTGGCCTGACTGGGGGCGTGAGCTGAAGCCCGGCCTGTCTGGGGACATGGCAGGCTGCTGGGGTCGCGCCTCCTGTCTGGGTTGTGGGTGTCAGGCAGCCCCTGCTTGTGTCTGTGAGCCAGCGGGGACAGGAGGGGACAGCGGTGGCCGTGGAGCTGCCCCAAGCCAGGTGTCTGCTCGCCCTTCTGTGGTCACGGTCCCCTCCTGCCTGAATCGGTGGGAGCTAGTCACCAAGAGAGCCAGGCACTGCTGACCGGTGGGCCCAGGCTCTGTGCGCAGTTGACCAGGGTGGAAGGGCCAGTCCTGGGGCCTCTCAGGGTGGCCTCAGGCCAGCAGGCCCCGAGGACAGGCAGGCTGGTCTGTCCCAGGCGGAGAGCATGTCCCCGCTAAGGGGGTGCCGGCCGCAACGGGCAGGAGGCTGGTCCAGGCTGCAGACCAGGAGGTGCAGAAATATTTCTGGGGATGAGGGTGGCTCACGGCAGCCGTCCCCCCTCCCCAGGGCCCTGGACACGCTGGGGCTCAGGCACGCGCGGCCTCTGCCTTCGTTCGTCAGCCTCCAAGATCCCAGCCTTGCTGAACTCCGGCATTCGGTCATTCCCCGAGCCTGGCTCTGGGGCGTCTCTTGGTCTGGGGGTCCCCAGGCCATGCCCACCCAAAGGTGCCTCTCCCCCACGTGGTGCCCAGCAAAAGCACAGAGCTGCGATGCTTCCTGCCCCCACAGGCCCAGGACAGCCTGGCCACCCGAGTCCCGGGCTCTCTGCCCCCGACCTCCAGCACGCGCACACACACACACACACACACACACACACACACGCACATGCACACATGCACGCATGCACACATGCACACCCACATATACACACACACATGTACACACATGCACACACATGCACACACGCACACACATGCACACACACACTTGTCCCCCCTCTGGGGCCCGCGAGCAGGGTGCAGCTCCTGAGCTGACCAGTCACTGGCCAGGCCCCTCCCTGGCACACAGGCTGTGCCACTGGGGGCCACTGGTCGTGGTAGGATGACAAGCTTTTTCCTCCCCCCATGAAGAGCAGGAACCGCGCCGAGCGGAACATCCGTCTCATGAAGGCCCTGAGAGGCCCCTCGGCCCGGCGGGCTGGTCCCGGGCTACATGCCTGGCAGGGCAGAGGCTCATCCAGGCCCGAGCTCTGGGCCTGCGGGAGGGTCCACTTCCCCCACCCACCTGCACCCCTGAGGTCTGCCAGGGCCACTGCTGCCCAGGTTCGGGGCTCTGGCTCCTCCAGAGAGGCGGGGTTGGGTCTGACCAGGCCAGGCCTGGCCACCCATACTGGGTGGACAGCTGCAGGGAGGCCGAGGCTGAAGGAGGCCTGGGAGCGGCTGAGGGAGGCCAGGGGGAGGCCGGGCTGACTGGGGGAGCTGGAGGCTGCGGGAGTCTCGGGCGTGAGCTCCTCCCCACAGTGCTCCTGTGGGCCTCTGGCCTGGCGCCTGCTCTGCCTCTGCAGCCCGGCCTCCCTGTGCCCAGCTCTAGCCTCGCTGCCCTCGGCCGCTGGCCGGGACCAAGGCCTCCGCCTGCCGTGCATTCCCACCCGTGGTTGTCACGGCTTCTCTCCCTCCCACACCCCAGTTTCCCTCTGATTATATAAATAATTCATGCTCATTATTTAAAAACTGGAACAACCTGAATAAACAATGAAATGAAGAAGGAAATGTCTCCAGCCCACTCCCCTGGGCCTGCCCTGCTTTGGGCTCCTCGTGAGAGGGCCGGGCGCCCCGGAGTCCCTCCTGGAGGTGTGAGGTCCTGGGCCCCACAGACCCCCCTGGTCTGGGCATCGCCCTGCCCCCGCCCTCTGCAGCACCCAAGGGATGGGATCCGGCCCATCAGGCTTGCGAGGGCAGCTGGGCCGCTCAGGAGGCCCTTCCCGTGGCCGACCCCCTCCGCCCACCCCACCCCCGACCCCCTAGCTCCGGGCTCGCTCTCGCCACACGCAGTGTCTGGATACTGGTTTCGGGGGCTCAATTGGGTGCCGGCACATGGGGCCTAGCCCAGTTGGACGCGTGTCCAGGGCTGGGCCGGTCACTATCCCTGTCTCTGCGTTCCTCTGACAGCGGCTCCCACAACCGCCCCCTCCCTGGGCTTGCCTGCCTCCAGCGTACCCCCACAGGCTGCCCCAGTGCCCAGGTCACTCGCCCTACTGGACCCTGGACGCCTCTTGCAGCGTGGGAAGTGTGGAGGCCACTGATGGGCATGGAGGCTTGGAGCACTGGGTGCAGGGTCAGTCTGGGGTTAGAGAAAGGTGAGGCCAGTGGGTTTGGAGAGACCCAATCCCCCACTGTCCTCCGGAAGTCGGGGGGTCCTGTGTGGGAGGGGCCGGGCTGACGGGGCCCAGGGGAGCAGCTCCTTTCCCAACTTGGTCCCCCCAGTCCAGCTCTTGGTCCTCACCCCCCTCGGGGTGGGCTCCCCCAGGCCCCATTCGCAGACCTGAGGGAGAGAGGGGCCTGGGCGCAAGGGAGGCCCCCAGTGAGCACATCTGCCCCCAAGGGGGCCCGGCCAGCCACAAGGGGCAGGAAGTCGAGGGGCAGGAGACAGTCAATAACCCCCTTACTGCCTGATCCCGGCCCTTCGTGTCCTGTGAATAGCGAATTAACCCAGATAAAAGTGCTCCATCCAGTCCTCACCATGAGGGAGACGCGGCGGAGATCAGTGAGGACGTTCCCAGACAATTATAGCTGACGAGCACTAACTCTAGGAGCCGCACGGCCTCCGCTCTGCCCACGCACGGTCGGGAGGCGGGAGAACGCGGACATGGTTGTGCAAAAAGGATTTATTGATCCTCGCGGGCCCCTTTGTGGGGAAATGAGTTCTTTGAGGACACTTGGACACATCAGACGTCAGCCGTGTCATTACAGGGAGGAAGGAGACCCGTGCTCCACCTTGCACGCACAGAGGGGCGCTGCCTCCCCTCACCCAGCCTTCGTCCCTCCCCTCAGCCTCCGTCCCTCCCCCTCAACCTCCATCCTCCCCGCCTCAGCCTCCGTCCCCTCCTCTGAGCTGCTGGGGACACTCCTCAGAGCCAGCAGCACCGACCGCGTTTCCCTGTAAACTTCAGGCATGCTAGTCATGGGCAATGCAGGGAACAGAAGCACGCAGAAGAAAAGCAACCTGTGGTGCTCGCTCCCGAGAGGCCGCAGCTCTGCCTGGGGTCGCCTCTCACCCGCGCCTCTGTATCGTACGTGTGGGGGAGGGTCACTGTTTCGTTTAGAATGATGGCTTTAATATTTTGGTAAAAGCATGTGAATGAACGACACCGTACTCAAACCACACAGGAAGCCAGAGAGAAAGATACTAAAAACCATCACCTCAGATCTCACCGCTGCCCCAAAGTCAATCACCCCAGTTGCAGCATCGCAATAAGAAATCAATAACCTTCTAATAAGAATCAACAATCTTCTACTAGAAGGGGGTGATGACGGGCACTCTGTTTCCACGCGCTGAACGTGTGAAGCTTTTTTCTTTTCAATTTTGTGTTAGCAAAGAGGTCAGCGAGGGGTCTCCTGAGCAGAACCAGCAGCCTTGCCCTGCGGGGAGAGGGCGTCCACCCTGCACGGGCCCCTCCTCTGCCCCGGGGCCCCTCTCGGCACCAGAGTCAGCGACCCTTGGCCTGACCGAGGAGGAAGTTGGGACTGTGGACTGACTTTCTCCACGTCGGGACCCCTCGGTGCCAGGCGTGAGTCTTGGAATGAGAATCTGGGAGTCAGGGAGGGAGCCAAGGGGCCACAGGGCCACGCTGCCACCAGGCCACTGGGCCACACTGCCACCAGGCCACACTGCCACTGGGCCACGCGGTTACCAGGCCACGCTGCCACAGGGGCACACTGCCACTGGGCCACGGGGCTGTGGGGCCACACTGCCACCAGGCCACACTGCTACCCCGCTAGGCAGCCACTAGGCCATGCTGCCACTGGGCCACGGGGCCACAGGGCCACGGGGCCATATTGCCACCAGACCACAATGCTACTGGGCCACGCTGCTACCAGGCCATGCTGCCACGGGGCCACACTACCACCAGGCCATACTGCCATTGGGCCACACTGCTACCAGACCATGCTGCCACAGGGCCATGCTGCCACTGGGACCTGCTGCCACCAGGCCACGGTGCCACCGGGCCATGCTGCTACCAGGCCATGGTGCCACTGGGCCATGCTGCCACCGGGCCACACTTGTGTGCCACCAGGTCACACTACCACCAGTAGATACTGCCCAGGGCATCTTCTGCAGGTGACAGGAGAGGAGAGGGAGCACAAATGCTATGCCAGGTGACACTTGTCAGAACCAAGTGGGGGATGCAAAGGACACATGCCAGGGGCTATTGCAAACTTATAAGCTGGTGTGTGAGGACCCCTCCCTCCAGGGACAGCAACAGGCCCTCCGGTCCCAGGGCACCCTGCCGGGCATGGCACTGCAGTGAGCATGGCGGTGGGCACTGACCCGCACCCCTGTGGAGGGGGGTGAGTCGCAGGGAGACACGGCCAGTGGCCGAGGACATGGTCTTACAAAGACGCTGACAAGCAGGAACACAGCGTGGGGACAGGTGAGGACCTTGTGGCCCCGGAAGCCCACCAGCCGTGAGCGTTCACGGGTAGTTCTGACAACACACACGGCCCTGGAACCCGGCCAGCGGTGATGCTGTCTGACCCTGAACCCTGAAGCCCCACATGGTCTCAGGAAGGGCCACTGAGAACCGTTCCTCCCCCGGGAGCTCCCTCCTGCCCCGCACACAGCCCACCGCAAAGGCGCCCACACGCAGCTGGTCCCAGCTGGCCGGTTTCTGCCACAGCCTGTTTGCCCCCCAGAATTGCCCCGTTCGGTGCTGTCGTGCACTGGCTCGAGCCATGGAGGGTCACTGTCCCGTGCCCGGTGCTGAGTCTGTGCCCGCTGCAGACCTGCATTTGCTTTACCCGCCTACAGCCAGAGAGGCTGTTTTTAGGAAAATCTTCACGTTGGCAATAGCACGGCGGTAGGGCATTTGCCTTGCACTCGGCTGACCGAGGTTCAATTCCTCCGCCCCTCTTGGAGAGCCCGGCAAGCTACCAAGAGTATCTCGCCCTCACGGCAAAGCCTAGCAAGCTACCCTTGACGTATTTGATATGCCAAACACAGTAACAGCAAAGTCTCACAACGGAGACGTTACTGGGCCCGCTCGAACAAATCGATGAACAACAGGAGGACAGTGCTCCAGTGCTCCCCATTGGCCTGTGGGCAGTAAGCTAAGAAGCCCAGCCCTGGGAGCCGAGTCTGTCAAACTGCAGCCGGACTCGCGGCCACCTGGTCTCTCCGGAGCGTTTTCCTGCTCGCTCGCCCCCGCTGGCCTGAACAACGCTCCACTCGGATCTCCTCTGCGGCCGGAGCTGAGAGCCTGTGACGGGAGCCCCATCTCTCAGGAAATCTCAGGGGCCTCCGGGAGACGGTCCCCTGGGGAACTCCACCCCCGGCCAGTGTCCAGCCATGGCGGAGTTCTCCTGCCCCCGCAGACTTCCCCTCCCACCCTCTGCCTCCAAGAGGACCCGAGTTAGTGACGAGGATGGAGATGCATTTTATCAGATGCCCAACGCTCTGAAATCCAGTCTGATTTCCATCAGCCTCAGCTGGTGTGAAGTTCCTCACCAGCAAGTATTTTTTTTTACCAGTAAGTGTTTTGAAGACACACGTTCTCAACTGCCGACCAGGTCGCCTGCGAATTTTCAAACCCACCTTCACTAGTTACTGCTCTTAAATCCACATTTGAACTAGACACAGAATTTAATCGAAGAAATGGTCCACCTTCCCAGGGGTCAGTGCCCAGGCCAGGGGAAAGGGCAGAGGTGTCCGCGGATGGTCTTGTACCCACTGAGGTGCCCAGGAGGGAACCTGCCCGAGCCTGGCCCCGGCCTGTCGGATTCCGGAAGCTCCCACACATCAGCGGGATTCGGCTCCCTGTGCCGAGTCCTCTGGGATTCTTTTCCTATTAACTGGCTCTCTGTCGACTTCTAATGAGCGTGGTAATTACTCATTTTATCTCGTAGCAAGCCCTACTAACCGGGTTTGGCGTGATTAAGAAAGTGTTTCTTTAAGCCATTATTTTCCCCCTGCTGGTGGGGGCGACGCGCCCGTAATTAAGCCACTCGGTGGAGAAACGGCTGACGCGCCGGCTGGCTCAGGTCTGGACGATGTGGTTGGACTTCGCCGCCCCCTGAGCACGTTGCCGCTGAGGGGGTCCCTTGGGTTCGTTGTCCTTCGGGATGGAAAGTCACGGAAGAGCAGAGGCCAACGGACAGTGTGGAGGGAGGCAGAGCCCTGTCCCGTCCCCGGGGAACCTGAGGTGAGGTGGCCCAGGCCTGGCCATTTCTGCAGCCCCTGCCCCGCTCTGACCCGTCAGCCAGACCTGCCCCCCCGCTGCGTGGGCAGTGCTCCTGTTTCTTCCCACGACAGCGTGAGCTACTTCTGTCTTCGGCGGTATTGGCATTGGCGAGCGAGGAACCGGTTCTGGAGAGAGTGTGAAGCCACTGGCCTGTCACCGTGGACGGGCTAAGCCAGTTTTCTTCAGAGAGAGGCTGGGCCCCGCCACCCTTCATGTGTGTTGGGGGCTGGGCTGCAGCCCCTGTGTCCTTGCTGCCTTCGTCACATTCACCGTCACCTGGACGCTGGCCCCAGTCCCATCCGGTAAGTTATTAAGAGAGAAAAGGGGCCCCTGGATTTTCAGGCAGGGCTGAGTGAGCGTGTTTGTGCGTCCGGACGGGGGAGGCCGCAGTCGGGTGAGCCCAGAGCGGTCCCCGTCTCGGAAGCGTTTCTGCCAGCGGGTTTCCTGATCTCTTTTCCCGGCTTGTGTGTACAGAGCCCCGGCCGGCCGCTGGCTCTCTGCTCGCGTAGTTGCAGGATGCGCCATGGAAACTGGAAGACGGTTTCGGTGCTCCTGGTCCCGGCGGAGCAGAAATTCTGTCTGTCTCTCCTTCTTTCCTTTCCTGGGTCAGATGGCATCTTCTGGTGCCAGCAGCAGTGAGGGCGGCTGAAACACGTGGCGGCGTGCATCTCACAGAAGACGGCAGACTTCGCTCCTTCCCTGGGCCTCGTGTCCCCATTTCCCTCCGTCCATCCATCCCCCCTCTTCCTCTCTCTCCCCTCACGTCGGTCTGAACAGACGCTGCCCGTCACTCTGACGCTTCAGCCGGCAGCTGGTGAGCGCACCTCAAACGGGGACCTGAACGCGAGCAGAACAACTTGGAGGAACCGTGTCAGATCGCGAGGTCTGGGCAGAGGAGGCGAGCAGGAAGTGCTCGGGGCACGCCGTGATTGTCCCCGCCGTCACGGGGACCGTTCCGTACAGTAACCAGCTGGGACTTCCCGGGGCCGTTTACTCTGACACCGCTCCGATTTTCCCCTCGCGTTGCCAAGATTGATCCCCCCATTCGCTATTAAAAACAAACAAACATCTATTGGAGCATGTCTCAGAGCAAAGAAGGAAATTGATTTGTCTCCTGGTTCGACTGTTCTCGGCTGGTGTGACAGGAATGCTCCAGGGACGCTTCTGGCTAATGGATTCCACACGCAGACCCCGCATCGGGCACCTCCTGGAGCAGGGGGTGGGGGCTGCTTGGAGACCTCGGCTCGCGCCTTCCTGCCCCGTCCTTGATCGATCCCCCCGGAGCACTGCGGTCGGGAAGACGGGCAGTCGGGACAGACACCTGGGCTGCCTGCGACTCTCTGAGGAGCTCCCGAAGGCCCCTTTTACGAGTGGCTTTAGCCACGTGCTGACGTGGGGCAGGCAATTACTGGCCCTTATTGACTGAGCTCCCGCGCGGTCAGCGGGTGACCCCTTCTCTGAAGGCTGAACTCAAGGCGGGGGACGGGGCGGGGGCTGCGGGCTTCGTGTCAGAGAAGAAAAGTGGCCTTTTCTTGGGGGCACCCCCCGAGGTTCTAGGAGGTTCCCTGAGGTTGCTCAGGCATCACTCCTGGTGGGCGTGGGGAACCACCCGGGGTGCTGGGAATTGAGCCGCTTTGGCTGCTCGGGGGAGGGGCTTCCCCGTTGTCCTGTTGCTCCTGCCCCGGACAGTGGCATTACCCGACGTGGTTCATGAGCTCAGGACCCCGGGGCCGCATGTGCCTCTGCCACGGACCACCCCCACCCCCGCCAGCACCGTCCCCTCCGCCTCCCGGCCCGCTCCTCATTCAACCCAGGACTTGCGGCCGTTAGTGACCCTGAGGGAAGGGCTCCCGCACCTGGTCTTTCATGCTCCTCACTCCCTTGGCGGGATCGTTGGTTTGTCCCAAGGACGCGCGTATCCAGTGTCTGTCCGGCGCCGGCCCGTGGGCTCCTTCGTGTCTGGGCCGCTCCCCCTGGGCGCCAGCAGCTTTGCACGTCCGAGCTTCTCACCTGCGGCTTCAGTGGGTCTCGGCGCACCCGGCCCTGCACCCAGGGACAGGCCTGGGAGGGTTCCGGTTCCAGTTCTGTGCGCTCTCTCGGGCTACCCTCAGGGTTTTACAGCCTTAGGAAATGCCTCAGGCACGCGTCTCCGGGGCACAGGGGGTTTCTATCTTTAGCTTTAATAGAAGCTGCACGATTAATATTCACGTTGAGCTGGAGCAGTCTCAGAAGCGAACTGTGGGTGGGGGCGGGGGTGCGTTTCCCGTGGTCTCCGAGAGCCCCGCAAGGCTCTTGTGCCCCCTCGGCCGGCCCGGCCCACGGAGCTGGCCACCTGCCGTGGACACTACTTATGATCACGGTGGGCGCGGACGCCTTGTCTCCGAGGAGCCCCTAGCAGAGCTCAAGCTGACCAGCGCCACGCCCGAGGCCAGCGCGCCCTGCTACGCTCTGCGTGCTCAGGGCTAGGCCGGGGTCTCCCAGAAGACAGCGATGAGGGACGCAGGTTTGCTGGCACCTGAATACAAAGAGTCTGAATGACCACCGCAGTGAGGGCGGGAGCGCTGGGCACTGCGCTGGCCCTGGGGCCACTGGCCGCAGAGACTTCACGCTTCGTTCTCTGTGGGTAAAGAGGCTGAGCCCCTTGGACATGCAGGAAGGAAGCAGCAGCGTCCCGTGCTGGGCGTGGGGCAGGGACAGGCCCCCCCGTGGCCGGGCCGCCCCTTCCTGCTGCCGGCTGTGCCGGGGAGCAGAGGGACTGGCTGGCTCTCAGCAAAGTGTCACATGACACACTCGCAGGTCATGTGGGACAGGGACATGTGGCAGAGGCTGAGGCCAGGACCAGAGAGCGTTTCTGGGTGACCAGCAGGTGGGCGTGGCCACGTCCCCATGGTTTGGTTTCATCTTGTTGGGGGCGTCCCGGTCTGCTCAGGGGCCCCTCAGTCCTTCTCAGTGACACGAGGCTCGAGGCTGCTGGGGTCCCGCGGTGCCGGGGACTCGGGTCACCTGGGGGTCCCGGAGGTTCCAGGCCACACCTGGTGAGGCTCAGGGGACCGTGCAGTGCCCGGGTTGAACTGGGCGGGCTGCCCGCTGGGTGTGGAGCCCTCCCTGTGGCCCGCCCCCCACCACGTGCTGCAGGCAAATGCTCTGCGTGTTCTTGAGGTGTCGGCCTGCTGAAGCCCGTGAGCCCAGTGCTCCGGAGTCTGTTCGCTTCATGAAGCGAGAACCTTCCGAGGTCGGCTCGCCTGGCGCCTGCGGCAGAGGTGAGGGCACCTGTCGGTGGCCTTCCCTCCCCTCCCGGTGCCACGGCGCCTCCAGGCCTCCCTCTGTTTGTGCCAGACCTGGGCCCGCCTCATGGCCGGCCTCTGCCCTCCTCTGCCGTTCTCCGAGTAAAGTCTGTCTACACGCATTAACCGCCGAGCTCTCCGTGGGCACGTGCACGGACATGCACACGCAAGCACAGACACACGTGACGTCAGGTAAGTGATGCCCGGCGCGCCTACCTGGGGACGGCCACGTGCGTGAGCATACCTGCAGGGTGCGAGAACAGGCGCGGTCGCAGCTCGTGGGGGCCCAGAGCTCTTGGCTGGGCACTTGGGAAGGGGCGGCTTCAGCCATGCAGTGGACAGCCTGGCGGGGGCAGCCCCAAGGTCCACAGCCTCGCCACCCGCCGCCCCTCCCCCTGCCGCCCTCCCCGGCTGCCTCCTCACTCCAAGGCCTTCCCTGAAAGCACACACGTGTAGTCATTCCCCATTTCCTCCCCAACTTCCTTGGAATTTGAAAACGTCATGACGTACGCATGTTTTTTGTGTCTATTTCGAGTTTTCCAACCTAATTACTAACACGGCTTGAGGCAAGTAGGTCCCGTGCTGAGGTCACTCACTCCAACAACAGAAAATCTGTCCTGGACATGTAGGGGGTGCGGGGGAGGGTGGAGGGGAGGAGGGCTTGCTCCCAGGGCGGGGAGCACGGCAGGGACCGGGCAGGGCTGTGCCCACAGGGGTGACTCGGGTGCGGGCAGACGCCAGAACACACACACAGTCCTGCATGAGCTCACGGACACGCATGTCCACATGGACTCACACGCAGGCATGCAAACAGCTTGAATGTCCACAGAACACACACACACGGACACACGGACACATACACATTAGGGCCCAGGCACACTTGTTCCCACATGTGCACACACAGCTCTGCCCTGTGAGCATGACCAAGGCACAGCCCGCATCGACCCGCCGAGCTCTAAGGAACGGTCCTGGGGGTCTCCGTAAGGACCGACTCCCGAGTGGCCCCACTCCCCACAGGGGGTCCCCGGCACTGTGCCCGTTCCCGGACCCCCCACTGCTGAGCTCGAGAGCAGAATGTCCACGTGTTTTACACCTCTGGATTAGTGGGATGCGGAAGAAATGCAGCCAACTCCTCGGTGCAAAAGGAAAAGGAATGACATAACCCTGAGCAACCAACGGCAACTTTAGCTCTCGCAGTGCTCTTTGTATTAGGGTGTGTGTGTGTGTGTGTGTGTGTGTGTGTGTGTGTTTATCTGTTTATATCTATATCCAAGACTCAGAGACTATAAAAACCAATTCCCGGAAGAGACCAGTGCAGTCTTCTGCCCTCGCGCCTGACTTGTCCT
>JAOXYA010163888.1:0-21082 GCA_028565675.1 Sorex palustris | reverse complement strand
GGTGGAGGGATGGGGACTCGATCGTTGTACAACTGAAACCCAAGCACGAAAGTTTGTCAAGTCTAGAACTGTACCTCATGGTGTTTCACTAATAAAAAAATTTTAAAAAAAGCTATGATTAATCATGTGAATGTTAAACCAAGGGAGACAAAGCTACATAACCAGAGTAGAACCAAGGACTTTGAACCTTGTTGCAAAAAAACAAAACTGTGGTTGGTCAGAATTTCTTATTGCCTATCAATTCCTAACAGCTTTATAAACTCTTTATGAAATGTGCTTAAAACTAAAAGAATCCATCGTAGTTCAGTACAATCCAGCTCTCACCGAATGCTCCTTGGTGCGCCCAGGCGAGGCGGGACCAGGCTGATTCGGAGGCGGCGCAGAGCCGGGCGTTGGGCGTTCCGAGGCACAACGGTCCGAGTCCCACGTCTCGCCGGGGGCGTGTCTGCAGGACCGACCCGGAAGCGCGCTCGCGCGGTCACCCTGGTAACTGCCAGCCACTTCCGGTGGGAGTACGGCGCGCGGCGAGGGTCAGCCCCGGACGGCTGAGCGCTCCGCGGGAGGTGCGGCCCGAGGGGCCCGGCGGCAGCGGCAGGTGCGGTGGGCGGGTGCCGCGGACCGGGGGCAGCGTGGGCGCCCCCGCAGCGCCGCCGGGGCGGCCATGGACTTCTCCAGGTTCCTGGCCGACGACTTCGACGTGAAGGAGTGGATCAACGCGGCCTTCAGGGCCGGCCCCAAGGAGGCGGCGGCGGGGAAGGCCGACGGGCACGCGGCCACGCTGGTGATGAAGCTGCAGCTCTTCATCCAGGAGGTGAACCACGCCGTGGAGGGTGAGCCTTGCGGCCCGGCCCGGCTGTGTGCACCGGGGGACGCGGGTGCAGGGGTTCTGAGGGGTGCAGGGGTCCTGGGGGTGCAGGGGTCCTGGGGGTTGCAGGGCTCCTGGGGGCGCAGGGGTGCAGGGGTTTTCTGGGGTTGCAGGGGTTCTGGGGGTTGCACGGGTCCGGGGTGCACGTATGGGGCTGTTGATGCCAGACATCGGTGCCAACGTCGGGGGCAAGTGGGGCTGCATCTCCTAAAGCCTGGTGGGTGCATCGACCATCTCTGCACAGGCTCAGTCTCCTGCTCCGCGCAACCCCCCCAGATAACTTTGATAAGATCCTAAAGCCCCTCAGCACAGTGGCAGCTGGATGCCCCCGCCCCTCCCTTGGAGTGCCCGCTGCAGGGAGTGCGGACGGGGTTCTGTACGAACGAGGAGTGGTCAGAACTGGATCCCGGGGCAGTTGGCTCTTGTGGGGAACACTCAGAGAGGGCTTTTCCCCGTGAGGCCTGAAAGGAAAACTCCAAAGGGAGAGGAGGAGGGAGGACATTAATCGTGCAACGAATATTTCTGTTCTTGCTATGTGTCAGACGCTTAAATTAAAAAAAAAAAGCGTGAGGAGGTTTGGGGCCATGCCTGGTGGTGCTCAGAGTTTACTCTTGGTTCCGTGCTCGGGGTGACTCCTTGTGGTGCTTGGGGACCATAGGCGGTATCAGGGATCGAACTGGATGCTTGGGGCACACTTGTTAGTGCTCAGGGGACCCTGTGGTGTCCGGGACTGAACCTGAGCCTGCAGCATGTGAGATGGTCTGTTGAGTTCTCCCCTGTTCCCGTTCTTTGGGGGAGGCTTGAAGCTTAAGCCGCCCCCAGTGGAGCTCGGGGCTTTCTCCTGGTTCTGTGTTCAGGGATCACTCCTGGCCCGGTGCTTGGAGGGGTGTCAGTCTGGGGATTGAACAGGGTCTGCCCCATGCAAGGCAACCTCCTAAACGCTGTACTGTCTTTCTGCCCCTGCCTAGTTCTTTTTTTGTTTGTATTTATTTTTGGTTTGGGGGCCACACCCGGATGTATTTAGGGGGTACCCCTGGCAGTGTTGTTGGCTGGCTTGGTGGACCATATGGGATGCCAGGGATGGAATCCGGGTCCACTGTGTGCAAGGCAAGCGTTCTACCGGCTGTACCATGTCTCCAGCCCCCCACCTAGTTCTCTCTGATTCAATCAGTTTGACGTAGGTTAAACGTATGGGTTTTGGCTAAGGAGTTTTGGGAAATGCACACATGTAGCATAACTCAAACCTCGGCTCCATTTAGAACCGTAAGCCAATAAAGTGCCCCCAGGCCCTTCTGAGGTGAAAGCTGGCCCTTATCCTTCCAGAGACAGCCACTGTAAACAATCATGTTATTTTGCATGGGGGCACACCTGGTTGTGCTTGTGCCCCAGTATTGCCCGGGGAGCCCCATGGCAGGCAGGCGGCAGGATGGTTTCCAGTGCGCAGAACACATCCCCCATTTCCCTGTGAGTGCTGGTTTTATTTTTATGTGTTTGGTTTGGGGGCCATACCCGACGGTGCTCTGGGCTGTTGGTATGTTTCTTAGGAAGGGGAGAGTGTGCTTTGCATGTGGGAGGCCTAGGAGCACCTCTGGGAGTGAGCGCTGCGCTGGGAGGGGTTGCCAAACACTACAGAGTGTGCCCCTCTCTGCCCCCCAAAAAGTTCACCACTTGAGGAAGGATGTAGTCTTGGCAGAGCTCCCACCCGCCCCCCATCGGTCCTCCTCTGCCCCACAGGCTTGGGAAACTGGGGGGTCAAGTTTCTGATCGGCCCCAGGCGCTCTTGTTTGCTGGCTGGTAGGCCCTGGGTCCGAATGTCCCCACTTCTGCTTCTCGTGACAGAGACCAGCCACCAGGCCCTGCAGAACATGCCCAAGGTGCTGCGGGACGTGGAGGCCCTCAAACAGGAGGCGTCTTTCCTGAAGGAGCAGATGATCCTGGTCAAGGAGGACATCCGCAAGTTCGAGCAGGACACCTCGCAGTCCATGAAGGTCCGAGGGTGCTCGCGTCCCGGGTCCTGATCTCAGGCAGCCCGTGCATGTCTATGCATGTCCACCCAGGGTTTCTCCTTCGCCGGTGCTCAGCGGTGGACAGGGTCCTCGGCTCCCTCAGTCTAGAGCACAGCACGCCGTGGTCCCGGGTTTGAGGCTCGGGTGGAGGCAGTGGCCTGGGTCTGGGCGCTGAGCCGGCGCCTCTCCCGTAGGTGCTGGTGGAAATCGACCAGGTCAAGTCCAGGATGCAGCTGGCCGCCGACTCGCTGCAGGAGGCCGACAAGTGGAGCACGCTGAGCGCGGACATAGAGGAGACGTTCAAGACGCAGGTGGGTGTCTGGGCCTCGGTTTCCCGCCCAGGGTTTCCGGTGCCGGGTCTGTGGGTCTCGGGTTTCCGACTGGGCCTGTCGTGGCTCTGCCCACGCTGGACTTCCGTCCAGGTGTGAAGACACACATGACCTCCCCACAAGGGCCGAGGGTGGGGAGCGGCTCTGGGGGCCCCTGGTCTGTTGTGGTCTCTTCTGCTTGGCGGAAGCTCCTTGGGGGACTCCCAGTGAGAGTTGACAGAGAAGGGGCCCGGGACAGAGTGCCGCGGGAAGGCCACGTGCCTTGTGTGTCACTGATCCTGGTTTGATCCTGGCACCGCCGAGAGTGATCCCTGAGCACAGAGCCAGGAGATGCGCCCAAACCAAAAACCAGCTGACAAGTAGCACTTCTTAGTGAATTCTCAGTAGCACAGGTGTGTGAGAGAGAGTAGGTTTAAATATGGCCTCTGGTTCTTTTTTTTTTTAATTGAGGTATGGAGATTTACAAAGTTATTCGTAGTTGTGTTTCAGGCATACAGCTTGCGACTCCAGTCCCATCACCAGCATCACGGATCGCCATTAGCAGTGCTCAGGGGACCAAATGTGGTCCCGGGGATTGAACCCTACTGGACCTGGTTTGGTCGGGTGCAAGGCACTTAAGTGTTCTGACCGCTGGACTATCTCCAGCCCCTGTTTTTTCAAATTATTTTGGTATTCTTCTATTTGTTTATTTTTCTTTTTGGGCCGCACCCAGCGATGCTCAGGGGTCACTCCTGGCTCTGCACTCAGGAATTACTCCTGGTGGTGCTCAGAGTTCAGGGGACTATATGGGGTGCCGGGGATTGAATTCGGGTCGGCCGCGTGCAAGGCAAATGCCCTACCCTCTGTACTTTCACTGTCGCCCCTGTTTTGGTATTCTTATTGTGCCACACCTAGTGGTGCTCAGGAGTTACTCCTGGCCCTGCTCAGAGGGACAGATGGTAGCTGGGGGAATCAAACGTGGTTTGGCTGCATGCAAAGCAAATGCCCTATTCACTGTATTGTCTCTCCAGCCCCTTTAATTTTTAATCTTAGCGGGTAGGGCGTTTGCCTTGCACGCAGCTAACCTGGGTTCGATACCTCCGTCCTTCTCGGAGAGGTCAGCAAGCTACCGAGGGTATCCTGCCTGCAGGGCAGAGCCTGTCAAGCTTCCCTTGGCGTATTTGATACGCCAAACACAGTAACAAGTCTCCCAATGGAGACGTTACTGGTGCCCGCTCGATAAATCGATGAACAACGGGAGGCCAGTGCTATAGTGCAATTTTTGTTGTTGACCCGGACCCTCACACATGGCGCGCCAGGAGAGCGTTCTCCCACCGAGCTGCAGGCCTGGGCTGGCCTCTGACGTGAGGAGGTGTAAACCACCAGTGTTGGATCTCTGAGTTGCATGTCTGATGAAGCCTGCAGCCTTCACGCTTGCTCCTTGCCGGAGCGGTTCCTTCCCCTCGTGGCCAGGAGACCAACTTCGCTCAGCTCTGATGGCCCAGCTGCAGCCCCTTTCTTGTCTCTCCCTGCTGGCCTCTCAGCCCCCTGCAGGCAGAATTCATCCTTCCCCCTGCAGCCGAGTCACACTGTCCTGGCGTGATCCTCGTGATTCTCGGTGCCCTGCAAGCCTTTTGTGCGACTCTTCCTTTGTGTCTCAAGCATCTGTGAATGAGTGTCTGCATCTGGTTGATGTCTGTTGAATGCTGAAACGAAGTACAATTACTGAGTATACTCTCAATTTTTCTTGTGTGTGTATTTTTGGACCATGCCTGACAGAGTTCAGGGATCACTCCTGGTGGTGCTCAGGGGACCATATGTGGCACCGGGGATCCAAGTGGGTTCAGTTGAGAGCAAGGAAAATGCCTTAACCCCTTACCCCCTGTCCCTTTGGTCCCCTCTGAATTAAAAAAAAAAAGCACTTGACGTGTTGGAGCAATAGTACAGCGGGGAGGGCGCTTGCCTAGCACGCGGCCAACCCGGGTTAGATCCTGGCATCCTGTAGGGTCTCCGGGGCCCCTCCAGGAGTGATCCCTGAGTGCAGAGTCGGAAGTCAGCCCTGAGCACTGTTGGACAAACAAAAATAGCACCGAGTGCTGGGATGTAGATCAGCGGGAGGACATGTGCTCTGTGTGATTGAGGCCCTTAGTTCATTCCTTTGCACCAAAAAAGAGAAAAGAAAGAAAAGTGCCTGGGGAAAGGGCAGCGCTGGGACCGGAGCGAGCCCGGCAGGGGGAGTTTAGGGAGTTTAGGCCTTGTCCGCAGCCGCAGGATGCGGGAGCGCAGAGCCAGACGCTGCGCCTCAGTGCTGGCGGGTGTGGGCCCCGACCCCAACCAAAGGCAAGTGAGAAACTGAACAAATAGCAACAGAGTAACTTAGAGTGTGGGCCCTCAGGTCTGGGGTCTGGAGCCAGCTGGGCTCTAGGCCTCTGCTATTCGGGAAACATCCTTGGCCTGACCAGTAAACTTGGGCCAGTGTAAAATCCCTCACTGTGGCTAGGTGTGCGTGGGTGCTGCCAGAAAGGGCCCCACCCCACAAGCACAGCAGTGCAGAAGTCCCGTGAGTGCCACAGCTGGGAAGGTGCGGCCGTGGTGGGCGCCTGCGTGAGTGCTGCGGTGCCTTCGGTGGGGGCCAGGGCTCAGAGGGCAGTGCTGGTGAGCCCGTGTGCAAACCGGGGACCCTCCGCAGGGCTGGGTATTGAGCTCGGGTCCACTGCCTACAGTGAGAGTGTCTCAGCCCCAGTCCTCTTCCCCGTGGCCCCTCTGGTTTTTTTTTTTTGATGGGTGTGGGGGGGTCACACCTATTGATGCTCAGGGGTTCCTCCTGGCTCTGCACTCAGGGATCACTCCAGTCAGGGCTCAGGCGACCCTATGGGATGCCGGGGATCGAACCCGGGTCGGCCATGTGTAAGGCAAACACCCTACCCGCTGTGCTATCGCTCCAGCCCCCACTTTTTTTGTCCTTTTTTTAATGGGGGGTAGGGGGTCACGCCCGGCGATGCTCAGGGGTGACTCCTGGCTCTGCACTCAGGAATTACTCTCGGTTGTGCTCGGGGGACCCTATGGGATGCTGGGGATCGAACCCGGGTCGGCCGCGTGCAAGACCAGCGCCCTCCTGCCTTGCCGTCGTTCCGGCAGCCCCGCAGCTCACCGTGAGGGCTCTGAGGCAGGCGCCTCCTCATCTCAGTGCTCTTGGTGCTGTGCTTCCCGCAGGACATCGCCGTGATCTCGGCCAAGCTCATCGGCATGCAGAACAGCCTGGCCATGCTCGTGGACACCCCCGACTACTCGGAGAAGTGTGTGCACCTGGAGGCACTCAAGAACCGGCTGGAGGCCTTTGCCAGCCCCCAGATCATCGCCGCCTTCTCCTCGCAGGCTGTGGGTGAGTCGGGGCACTGCCCAGCGCTGGTGACCCCCAGGTCCCCATCGTGAATCTGTCAAGCGTCTCCCAGTGGCTTGAAAGATAGGGACTGGAGGACTGGATACGAATCTAAACTTTAGGGTTTCTAGGGTGTGAAGGGGGCCACACTGGCAGCCCTTGGAGGTGGTACTCGGGGACCATGTGGTGCTGGGTATTGAACTTGGGGCTCCCTCGTGCAAAGCACACACTCTTATTCATTCCTCGGGTAGTGTCGCCTTTGCAGCATCTGCTGGGGGTCCTGGAGACTGGGGCATTTGGGCCACACCCGGCAGGACTCAGGGGCAGCCCCTGGCTCTCTGTGCTCAGCCTGACCTCCTGCGGATGCGCGGGACCGGAAGCGGTGCTGTGCATTCCAGCCAGGGCTGTGGCCAGGGCAGCCCCTTGCCAGGCAGGCGACTGACGAGCGCTCTGCTGGCTTCCTGGCCCTCAGCATTTTGTTTGACTTCATTTCGGCGGGGTGGGTTTGAGGCCGCACCTGGCTGTGTGCAGAGGCGCCTCTTGGCTCTGAGCCTGGGAGTCCCTCCTGCCGGGGCTTGGGGAACCGTGGGAGGTGCCAGCGAGCAGGCAGGTCGGCTGCGTATGCGTCAGGTCCCTCACTCTCTGGCCCCTTCCTGGCGTTCTATATGTGATGGTTGAAGCGCGGAGAAAGGTCGGGGTCGAGGCACATGCAGACCCGGCATTAGCGTCTTGCCACGTTGGCTCAATCACGTATCCGCCCGCCTCTGTGCCACACCTTCCCTCCTTCGTGGTTTTGGGTAAGCCTCGGAGCGTCTCGCGAGTGCCATCTCATGACGAGCCCTGCTGACAGTGACCCACACTGTTTCCCTTCTCCTGCTTCCTCTGCTCGTGCCCTCTTTCACGTGAGGCCTGGACTCTGGCTCGAGTGCTCTCCTGGGTGTCTTCCACTGAAAGGCCACCGTCCCTGTGTCCTGATGTGTCTGCTGTCTTCCTTGTTTCTCCTGGGGACAGTTTGCTCAACTGTTCCTGTTCGGAAAAGAGGTTCTTTGTTTCGCCCATAAAGGATCGCGTTCTGTTTATCCGGCAGCTTATTCATGCTGATGAAATGAAGTCAAATCAAGTCTGATGTTCATTCTTTACATTTTGGGATCACACCTGGGGTCCTCAGGGTTCTCTTCCTGGCTCTGAGCACGGGAGTGATCCCTGGCAGTGCTCAGGGAACCAAATAGGTTGCCCAGGATCGAACCAGTGCCGGCCGCATGCCGGCAAGTGCTTTAACCTCAGTATGGCCCACAGGTAAAATACTTTTGGTTGGAGGGTCTGCCTGCCTGCCTTCTCTATCTTTTGGTTTTTGGCCACACCCAGCAATACCCAGGGCTTCCTCCTGCCTCTGCACTCAAGAACCATTCCTTGTGGTGCTGGGGCACCCTATAGGGAGCAGGGATCGAACCCAGGGCTGCCACATGCAAGGCCAGCGCCCTCCCCGCTGTGCTCTCTCTCCGGCCCCCGAGGGCACTTCTTTTCAGCTCTGTTTGCGACAGGCCCTTCCGTGTGCCTTGTCAAGTTTTGGTGGAGAAATCAGTGGGTTTATGGGGTTCCTTGGCTGCTTTTCTCCGTGGTAGGGATGGCCACAGGCAGCGGTGCTCAGGACTGACCTCTGGCTCTGCACTTAGGAATTACTCCTGGTGGACTAGGGGCACCATGTGGGGTGCCGGGGATCGAATCCGGCTTGGCTGTGTGCAAGGCCAGCGCCCTCCTCCCCGCTGCGCCGTGCTGTCGCTACAGCCCCATGTGCTAGTTTGATAGTGACGGTGGCCGCGTTACTTCGGCATCAAGTGCTCCAGTGAAGTCAGCGCATTCCCACGTTCGTCCCACCGCCTCGCCTCCCCAGGGGGTTGTTGTGAGCTGGCTTCATTAGCAGGAGTTTTAGGGTGTGCTTTTGGGTCCCAGCCCGCAGTGCATGGCGACGCTCTGGTGACACTCAGGGAAGCGTGCCGTGCCCGGGAGATACAGGATCACGTTTTGTTTATTCGACAGTTTATTTATGGTAGCACTGTCCTCCCGTTGTTCATTGATTTGTTCCAGCGGGCACCAGTAACGTCTCCGTTGTGAGACTTGTTGTTACTGTCTTTGGCATATTGAATATGCCACGGGAAGCTTGCCAGCTCTGCCATGCGGGCAGGATACTCTCGGTAGCTTGCCGGGCTCTCCGAGAGGGACGGAGGAGTCGAACCCGGGTCGGCCGCGTGCAAAGCAAACGCCTTACCCGCCAGCCTATCACCAGCCCATCACCATTATTTATGGTGCTGCAGTTAAATCAGAACAAGTCCTGATGTCCCTCAGAGCCTACCTTCCGGCCGTCTGAGTCAGCTCCCAGCGCCCACGTGGTTCTGTTCTTGTTTGGGTTTTTTTGGTTTTATTTGGGGGCCGCTCCCCAAGTCGATGGTGTGGGAGTTGCGGTGCCCGGGGCTCGAATCCAGGCCAGCTTGCCCTCTGCTGCTTTCACACCTGTGCGCTGCGGTGTCATTTGCGCCCCGGCCAGAAGGGGGCAGCGGTGCGCTGTCCGGGAGCTGCGCTCTGTTTCATCGTCAGCCTGGGGGCTGGTGCCCCGGGCAGTCATTTCCTCTGCCCTCAGCCAGATATGCAAGAAAGAGCTTGTCGGGCAGTGCCTCCTGTGGCTCTCTGATATGTGCGGAATGCGGCTGTTTATCAAATTCTGCGCTCATTCCTCGAGCCACCTAGGCTAGGCGGTGGGCATCGGGAGTGGGTGTGTCGGTATTTTATAGTGCCAGCCGGGGCAGTCAGAGTAGGAATTTTCAGAGGGGGTGTGGGAACTAGCTCGTCAGTAGTATTAAAAATATTTCTTCGGCGGTCCAGGAAAACAGAGATGGTCGAGATAAGGCTGCTCTCCTTCAAGGACCTTTCAGCAGCCCTTGGAGGGAGAGGCTGGGAGAGAGAGGACAAGCACACAGATGGTTTTGTGCAAGGTGGAATGTGGAAAGTGCTTTAGGAAAACCGAGGAGGTGATGAGGGAGCTCGTGTGTGCCGAAGCTTGAGATCGCAGTGGTTGGAAAGCAGCGTTTCCGATGATGAAAGCACTGCACACAGGTCATTAAACATTTGAGAAGTACGGTGGTTGCCGGAGGGGGAGGTGCAGGAGGAAGTCGGGGGGTCTGGATCTGTGGGGACAAGAGACCTTACCCTTGTAACGTGGAGAGGGTCCCGCACAGATGCTTAACCAGTCGCACTTTTATCTGGGGGCCGGGGTGATAGTATAAGGGTTCAGGCACCTTCCTTGCATGTGGCTGGTGTTGGTCTGAATACCCGGCTTGGTTCCTTGCGCCCCACCAGGAGTGACCCCTGAGAGCAGAGCAGGAAGAAGTCCTGAGCCTGCCGCGTGTGGCCTTCAAGCCCAAAAGTATTATTCAAAACTTTCGAAAAATATAAAAAGGAAAAGTCTTTCCTCCCACGTCCAGCAACGCCCAGGGGTTGCTCCCGGCTCTGCACTCAGGAATTATTCCTGGTGGTGCTCAGGGACCGGGTGGGATGCTGGGGATACAGTTTGGGTTGTCCATGTGGGCGAGTAAACATCCTACGTGCTGTACTGTCACTCCAGCCCCTAAGGAGGAAAATGTTTAATTAGTCAACTCACCACCTGGTAATGGCCTATATTTTGTTGTTGTTGTTGTTTTCGGGTAAAGTATAAATCGTTTTTTCTCTATTTCCCAGTATAGCATGAATCCTTTAAAAGTGTGTGTGTGTGTTCTTTGCTTGTGTGCATTCTCTTGTTTGTTTGTTTTGGGGTCACACCAGGTGGTGCTCAGGACTTACTCCTGGCTCTGCAGCTGTGCTTGGCTTGCGGGGTGGGGGGGTTGTTTGGAATGCCAGGGATCGAACTGGGCTCTACCACGTGCAGCACAAACTCCTTACCTGCTGTGCTATTGCTCTGCCACACCCTCCCTTTTTCAGATTTCTTTTTGAGCAGCACCTGGCGATGCTCAGGGGTTGCTCCTGGCTCTGCACTTAGCAGTTACCCCTGGTGGGGCTCAGAGGACCACGTGTGGGATGCGGGCATCAAATCCAGTAGGTCGTGTGCAAGGCAGATTTTCTTAAATCTTTTAAGAAAAGTACTAGTGCATTGCTATCTATACATAGGTTCAACTTCATGTAGGCACACATGCAATTCTTTTTTTTTTTTTGCTTTTTTTTTGGGGGGGTTGCCGGAGAGGGAGGGGAGGGGATGGGGGGACAGGAAGAAGGCACCCAGCGATACTCAGGGGTTCCTCCTGGCTCTGCTCTCAGGAATTACTCCTGGCGGTGCCTGGGGGACCCTATGGGATGCTGGGAATCGAACCCGGGTTGGCCGCGTGCAAGGCAAAAGTCCTTCTCGCTGTGCTGTCGCTCCAGCCTCACCTGTGCAATTCTCACGTCTTCTTTTATCTTCAGCTGGCAGTGAAGCTGGAGTTCTCCCAGCTCTGCTTTTGCTGCGGGTACTGAAGGGAAGCCCTGAGCGCCTGGTCCTGTTCCTCCGCGTCTACTCGCGGGGCTGAGAGAGCCCATCACTGCCAGATAAGAGCTCTGACAGGGAGGATGGGGCCAGGAACGGCAGCGGGGACGGGTCTGACAGGGACCAGTCAGGAAGGGCTCTCTGGTGAGGCCCGCGCCACCGAGAGCTACCATGTAGGCCAGGGCGGGGAGCCTGGACTCATCCTTGGCAGCTGACAGAAGTTGGCTCGGGTCACTGTCTTCCTGGCCCTGGAAAGACCAGGTTGAGTCCTTGAAGATGGCATTTTTTTTTTTGGAGGGCCAGCAGCAGCTTAAGGGCGGCATCTTTCTGGGGTCTCACTGAACTATGGTGTCACTCTCTGGCCGGGGGCCCGTGACTGTGCGTTCCTCACCTGGGGAATGCCATCTTACATGGTGTTTTTGTGAAGTCTCTCTATACCTGGCTCGGGAGTGAGCCCGGGCAGTGCTTGGGGGGATCATATGGGGCCTGGGACCCAAACTGGGGTCGCCTGCAGTAACCCCTGTGCTGTCTCTCCAGTGCTAGGGCTGCTGCTGGCAAGTTTTTTTCATTTTGTTTTAGTTTGGGAGGGGCCACTCCTGCTGCACTCAGGGCTGACTCCTGGCTCTGTGCTCAAGGATCCTTCCTGGCAGGGGACCATCGGTGGCGCTGGGGATCGAACCCAGGTTGGCAGTGTGCAAGGCAGGCGCCAGCCCCTTGAAGCTGACCCTTTCGGAACACAGTCGTGGTCCAGGGAAGTGGGGCGGGTGGTAGACTGAGGCACAGTGCTGAAGGAGCTGCGCCCCCAGCCCCTGCCCTGTGCCAACTCGGCTTGCCCTTCACACCCAGCGGTCACTCTGCTAACCCGTCGCCCGGCCTGTGTTCAGGGGCCCGTGGGTGCGTGGTTGTCATCATGTCTGTGTGACTGGAGCGAGCGTTCCGCCCTTCACCTGACATAAGTGTCTCATTCCTGCTCTCCACGCACGACTCCATGCATCGTCTGGGCGAGAACGCGAACGCCAGCTCACGTGGGGCCCCGTTTGGGGCAGGTATTTGCGGCGGGTTCTTACCAGCGAGTGTGCAACCCTGCGCATGGACTTTCTGTTCTGCTCCTTTAGATCAGGCCAAGATGTTGGTGAAGATTTTTACTGAAGTCGACCGGATGCCCCAGCTTCTCGCGTACTACTACAAGGGCCACAAGGTGAGGGGCTGTGAGTGTGGTTTAGGCCCCCGGGCCAGGCTGCAGAACCCAGTTCGCACGCAAAGGTAAAACCGCCAGACTTTGAATTAGCCGGTAGGGGGTGCTCTTGGTCCAGCCTGTGGATTCATTTTACCACCAGTTTCGAAAAAAAGCCCTCGCTCTTCTGTGTATGGCTGGATTTCATCAACAGACTAAAAAAAAAGGGTTTTTTTTCCCCTGCCCCCCTTTTTCTTAAAATCTTTTTTGCCTTTTTAATTTATTTGGCTTTGGGGTCACACCTGGTGATGCTCAGGGGTTACTCCTGGCTCTGCTGCGGTCAGGAATCACTGCTGGCGGTGCTTGGGGGACCCTATGGGATGCCGGGGATCGGACCTGGGTCAGCCGCGTGCAAGGCAAACAAAACGCCCTACCCTGCTGTCCTATTTCTCCAGCCTTCCTCCTACTGTCTTTGGAGGGTGATTCATGTCTGAAGCTTTATTATGCCCTGAACAAGCCATTAAGAATTTTCAGGTTTTCTGGTTTTCTGAAAGAAGGCTCAGATTACAGGTGTCCTGTTGAAATGAGGTCCTGGCTCATCTAATCCCTGCAAGTCCGTTGCCCTCTGCCTGACTTCAGGGCAGAGGGGGCAAGGTGGGGTGAGAGTGGGCAGGCTGTGCTTTAGAGGTGAGGGGGCAGGAACACCCTCAGGGCTGCCCGCCCGCGCCCCATGGACCCCCTCCCTGCTTGTCTTGGCCCCTGCAGGTGGAGCTGCTGGCTGCCTGGCAGGGCCTGTGCCAGAGTGACCTCCCCCTGGACCGGCAGCTCACCGGCCTCTACGACGCCTTGCTGGGCGCTTGGCACACGCAGACCCAGTGGGCCTCACAGGTGAGCCACTGCCCATTGGGGTTCTTGGGAGACCCCCTCCCCGCCACCACCCCCGCTGTCTGGCACCTCTGCAGGGACCTTCTCAAGGGCGGTCAGGGATTAAGCCGCAAAGCCCAGGGGCATGCAGACCCTCAGGCGACCCTCGCACCTCTCCCAGCCTCCTGGGTTGGTGGACCGGGGCCTCAGCCGTGTCTGGGCCACCTCCTCCTGGCCCTCTGCTCCTCCCTCTGTGTAGGCTGGGGAACCCCCCCAGCCCCACCCCTGGAATTCCTGGAGGCTGTTATCGCCCCATCTGCAAGTGGGTGGCCCTGGCTCTCTCTCTAGACTGGTGTTTGCGGTAGCAGGGCTGGTTTTGATCTTAACTTTGGGGGAGGCTGACCTGACCTAAATCCTCAGTTCCTGCTTCTCCCCCTCCTGCGGGCGTGTGAGGAAGAGAATGGTCTGGAAGGCGCTTTGGGACTTGAGGGAGCGGGAAGGGGGCAACTTCGCCCCCAGGAGAGACTTTCCGCCTGGACTGTGTTCAAGTCGGTTGCATCTTCCGCGGGAGAGGGTCTGCGTCATGGCCCCTTGTTTTCAGAGCAGGGGGAGGGGCACAGGCACCCCCTCTTTCAGAAGGGGAAAGGGCTGGGCCAGAGAGTCAGCACAGGGGGTGAGCTCGCCTGGCCTGCCACCAGCCCAGTGGGGTCCCCGAGCACCCCCAGGCATCTCTCTTGAGCACAGAGCCAGGAATGACCCCAGGTCACGCCAGGTGTATAACTCCTCACCCCGCTTCCCCCAAATAAGTAATCACAAAGGGGGCTGGGGGTGTGACTCGTTGGCAGTGCTCCTGCCTGGTGTTCAGGAGGCCATGGGTTGGCCTTGGGCACTCTCGGGCCCTTGTGTCCATCTGCAGGCCCCTTGGGGCAGGAGTCGCCATTGGGCACTTGGGCCCCCCCCGCCACCCCCCCCCCAGCACGGCTGGGGAGGCCCTGAAACATTGAACCTGACTCACGCCAGCTGCTGCCTGCCTGCCTTTCCCTGCACTTCCCACTTACTTCCCTCTCTCTCTTTTTTTTTTTTTTTGCTTTTTTGGGTCACACCCAGCGATGCACAAGGGTTGCTCCTGGCTCTGCACTCAGGAATTACTCCTGGCGGTGCTCGGGGGACCATATGGGATGCTGGGAATCGAACCTGGGTTGGCTGTGTGCAAGGCAAACGTCTTCCCCAGTATGCTATCACTCCAGTCCCCTATTATTATTATTATTATTATTATTCAAATTTCCTATCAAATGCAGAAGTCAGCCTGGGTCATAAATGTCTTTCCTGTGTGGGTTGTAAGGAATGCTCAGGGGAGGGTCTTGGCTAGAGGGGAGGGTCTCGGCTGGCGCGGAGGGTCCTGGCTGGAGGGGCGGGTTCCGTGTACCTACGCCTGGAGGTAGGACCGGGAAATGCAGGCACTCTGAGTTCTAGACGGAAATTCAGCTTTTGTCCTTCCTTGAGGCCTGCTTGTGCCCAGGGGTCACTGCGGCGGGACTGTAAGGGGTGCAGGGGGTGGAGGGGGTGGAGGGGCCGGTGCAGGCCAGACCCGGCACCCCGCACTCCTGGTGCGTCTCTCTCTGCCCCGCAGGTCTTCAAGAACCCGGCCGAGGTGGTGGTGGTGCTGCTGATCCAGACCCTGGGGGCCCTGGCGCCCCCGCTGCCCAGCTGTCTGAGCGACTGCGTGGAGAGGGCGGGGCCCGAGCTGGAGCTGTGCCGGCTACTGGAGCTCTACGACGCCACGGCCCACTTCGCCAAGGGCCTGGAGGCCGCCCTGCTGGCCGGCCCCCGTGAGTGCCCACCGCAGCTCGGCCGGGCTGGCCTCCGTGGGGAGGGCCGGGGGCCGCCTTTGCGGGACGGATGTTCCCGGGCACCGCATGGGGGCGTTGGCTGTACCCCTACGCCCCCCCAGGGCCACTCCTGCGGGGGATCCGGGTGCGGATGGGCGTCCACGCGACAGTGAGTGAGTCACGTTCGGGGGCACGTCCACTTCCTTCTTTTTAGTTGCTTTTGGGGGCCATGCCCGGTGGTCCTCAGGGCTTCCTCTTGACTCTGTCTCAGCATCGCTCCTGATCGGCTCAGGGGACCCCCTGGGGTGCCAGGGATAGAGCGCCGGTGGGCTGTCCCGCCTCTCCACCCCCACGTCCACTTCCTTTCAAGTCATTATTAAACCTCACCCAGCTCAGCTGAAAAGGCCAGTGGGAGCCAGGGACAGGGCTCAGGGGCTGGGGGGGGGGGTGGGCTTGGCCTGAGGAAGCCCCCGGTCTGATTCCCGGCACTGCATGGCCCCCCTCCCTGCCCTGAAGCAAACCAACAGCATATGCCCCGTGGCACTCAGGGGCTGTTCTTGGTGGGCTCTGCGCCCAGGGGTCACTCCTGGTGGGGCTTCAGGGACCGTATGGGACGCCAGGGATCCAACTGAGGCCGGCTGTGTGCAAGGCAAGTGCCCAACCCACGATGCTCTCTCTCTCCGGCCCTGCTTGAATTATTCACGTTGCAGGCACGAGAGAAACCCCTGTGATTGTCGTTCATTTCCTGGCTTATTTTATTTTTTGCTTTTCGGGTCACACCTGGCAATCCTCAGAAGTTACTCCTGGCTCTGCACTCGACAATTGCTCCTGACAGTGCTCATGGGGCCATATGGGATGCTAGGTGTTGAACCCGGGTCGGCTGCCTGCAAGGCAAACGCCCTACCCGCTGTGCTATTGCTCCAGCCCCTCCAGTCATATTTTTAAGCATCATCACCTCAAGTTCCATCCCTGTTGTCGCGAGGGGCAAGATTTCTTTTATTTGTTTATTTATTTATTTACACATTTAAATTTTATTTACTTTTTTGGGGGACTGAGGGGGGCGGGCCCATACCTGGTAATGCTCGGGGCTTACTCCTGGTACTGCACTCAGGGATCACTCCTGGCAGGCTTGAAGGACCTTATGGGATGCTGGGGATTGAACTTGGGTGGGCCACATGCAAGGCAAGTGCCCCACCCGCTGTACCAACTCTCCAGCCCAACATTTCACCATTTTAATAGCAAAACAGTATCTCACTGAGGATATGGATCACGAATCGTGACTTTAAAAAAAATCAATTAAAAATAAGTATTTGAGGGGGCTGGAGCGATAGCACAGCTGGTAGGGTGTTTGCTTTGCACATGGCCGAGGAGGGTCAGATCCTCGGCACCCCATAGGGTTCCCCAAGCACTGCCAGGAGTCACTCCTGAGTGCGGAGCCGGAATTAACCCCAGAGCATCGCCAGGTGTGGTCACAAGATGTGTGTGTGTCCCTCGGACTGAGCTTTCTTGCTTCCCCGAGGTAGGGCACTGCTGGTGACCCGAATATCTCCTGCTTGTGAGAACTCAGGATCCTGCGCAACCGCTCTGGCCCCAGGACACACTTTTCAACGACAACTCTGCTACAGTGCCTTTAGCTTTTCTGCCTTTACGAATAAAGAAGCTGCTGGGGACAGTCTTACACTGGTTTTCAGTTATGTCGTTCGGCAGTTTTTTCCCCCTTGATGTTTGGCCATGCCTGGTGATGCTCTGGGGCTGTTCCGGGCTCAGTGGTCTGTGTTCGTCCCCAGCGGAGCTCCTGGGTGGGGACCTGGGCGGTTACCACTCGGCATGTCTTTGACTGTGATGGGCTGTGGGACTCAGGAGACTGGCTCCAGGAACAGTGCTCGAGGGGGAAGCTCTACACAGCGCACATGCTGGTCCAGGTTTGCAGGGATGAGAGAGACAGACAGACAGACAGGCAGACAGGACATCGCTGGCCCTAGGAGGGAGTGGGGCAGTTGCAGGAGACGGCCTTGCACCTGCCCCTTCCCGGCATTCATGTCTCGCTCCTTCGTGATTGTCTCTGGTTGTCTGTTCTTTGCCTGACAGATGAGCAGAACTTGGTGAAGGTCACGGAGCTGGTGGACGCCGTGTACGGCCCCTACAAGCCCTACCAGCTCCGCTATGGTGAGCTGGAAGAAAAGAACCTTCTCATCCAGCTCAGCGCGGTGCCCTTGGTAATGTCCCCCAGCCCCGTGGGTGTCATTCTGGGCCCTGGGGTGTGGTCGGGGGGGGGCGCCCTGGGGAAGGTGGAAGGGTCGTGGGTAGGAATGGGGGTAGCAGAAAAACGACTCTGGCCACCCACTACCCCGTCGGGCTCTTGGAATCCTAATGCCAGAGGGGACCCCGGAGGGGCCGGAGAGACAGTGCAGGGGCAGGGCACTTGCCTTGCATGTGGCTGACCCTGTTTCCATCCCCTTCAGAATGGACCCCCCGGGCAGGCCAGCCATATCCTCTGTGGAAAGTCCCCGGAGTCTGACAAAACAGGCTTCAGGCTTCTGGGCTCTGGCACTCACGGACCGGATACCACACGGCCTCTGGGCGGAGGACGTTTGCTGGCGGGCAGCAGAGCCCAGCATGTGGGGATTTGGGCAGTAGGGCCGGTCCTCTATGGCCCCTCCTGGGAGGTCATTTCTTTTTTTTTTTTTTGAGTCACACCCAGTGATGCTCAGGAGTTACTGCTGGCTCTGCACTCAGGAATTACTCCTGGTGGTGCTCGGGGGACCCTATGGGATGCCGGGGATTGAACCTGGGTTGGCCGCGTGCAAGGCAAACAAATGCCCTACCTGCTGTGCTATTGCTCTGGCCCCCGGGAAGGTCATTTCTGTAGCAAACATCGTGTAAAGGCATCGGCCTAAGGAAGGTGGCCAGGAGGGTGGCAAGGGCCGGGAGAGGGCTCCGGGGGCTGGGGCCCACGACTTGCATGGGGGACACCAGCTTCCAGCCCGGCACTGAGTGAGCCCCCCAGCACTGCCCAGAGCCATCCCCTGGCCAGGAGTCGCCGCTGAGTAACCCCTGAGTGGCCCAGGGCGGCTCTTCCCTCCTCGGAGAATTGAGGGACAGAGACAGCACGGGCTGGGGTGGCTGCCTCGCGCTGACCTGAGCTCCATCCCCGGCACCCCGTAGGGCCCCCCAAGCTCCACTAGGACAGATCCCTGAGTGCAGAGCCGGGAGTCCTCCCCGAGCACCCCTAGGTGTGGCCCACCCCCACCAATAGGAAGAATTCAGCAGAAGATCCCAGGAGGCGGAGGGGGGCTGGCGCTCAGGCTTCCCGTGTGGGAACCCCAGCCTCGATCCCCAGCACTGCAGGCTCCTGAGCACTGTGATGCGTCTCCCCCACCCCACCCCTTCTTCCCACTCCAAAAGGGAAAGGTGTGATTGTAACGTGCTGCTTGCTGTTGTTGGGTTTGGTTTGGGGGCCACTCCTGCCCGTGCTCAGGGCTTCCTGCTGCCTCTGCGCTCAGGGGTCCCTCCGGGATGCCGGGGATGGAGGCTGGGTCGGTTGCGTGCGTGGCAGACGCCCTCCAGGCTGTCCTGTCTCTCCGGCCCCTGAGTCTGGAGGTGGAATCGCCGTTTCCTACCCGTGTCCGTCCCCTTGCTGACCGCCCAGCCCGTCCTCCCCCGCCCGGAGCTCCCCCCGACCCCCTGCGCTCACTCACGCGTGCTCTCCGCTCGCCCCCAGGAGCACGGCGAGCTCATGGACTGCGTGCGGGAGCTGAGCCAGTCTGTGAACAAGCTCTTTGGGCTGGCGGCGGAGGCCGTGGACAGGTGCATGCGCTTCACCCACGGCCTGGGCACCTGTGGCCTCCTCGCGGCCCTCAAGGCCCTCTTTGCCAAGTAAGTCGGGGAACCAAGGCTGAGCGAGACACCTGGGAAAGTGTGCGTGTCCTGCTCTGAGGGGCCTGAGAAGCTCGTGCCCTGGGGGGCCTGCCGGGGACCTCCGGGCTGCCCCTGCCATGGCTGTTGGCAGCACTTTGGTCTCGTGGGGCCTGTAAGGTGCCAGGGCTGAGGGGACAGCTCCTCTTGGGCTAGAGGCCCCGTGGGACAGCTCCCGGGCTGGGCGTCTAGGACCCTTGGGACAGGTCCCAGGTTGGGCGTCCAGGCCCCGTGGGACAGCTCCTGGGCTGGGCGTCTGGACTTGTGGTTCAGCTCCCAGGCTGGAGGACGTACCAGTGTCCGGGCCCTGGCCCATATGCTCTCTTGGGCAGTGCTGGCTCTCACCCTGGTGGCCCTGGTGCCCCACCTCATGGGCCCTGAGTTATTGCCAGGCCTGAGTGTTGAACTGATCGGCCCCGTTTCTCTCCCCGAGTCTCGGTGCCTCTCCCCTGCCCACCTCACCACGAGCCACGATCTTCAGGCCACACCACAGCCGCCCCGTGGGCAGGGTTAGCAGGGGCTCACCCCTGGGCTGGGGCCTTGACAGATGCCCTCCAGGCCACTGACAGCATGTCTGAACTCATGAGACTGTGGGTGTCCAGCAGTCTGAAGCACTGGGACAGGCCTGGCCGGCTCTCCCCGCAGGTACGTGTCAGACTTTGCCAGCGCCCTGCAGTCGGTGCGCAAGAAGTGCAAGCTGGACGACATCGCCCCCAACGCCCTCTTCCAGGAGGACTGGACGGTCTTCCAGAGCTCCATCAGGTACAGCGCGGGCACAGATGTCTGCATGGGCGTCGTATCCCCCTCCTCGGCCTTCGAGCATCTGTTTTGGTTTTTCCCTTTGGGGCCACACTAAGTGGTACTCAAGGCTCACTCCTGGCAGTGTTTGGGGGACCATGCAGGATGCCAGGGATGGAACCTGGGTCTGCCGTGTGTGTGCGACTAGCTACCCGCTGTTCTGTGGCTATACCCCCTCCACTTCACCTCCTATATTTTGTCTTTAATGAATCACATTTTGTGTAATTTCCAAGTCATGTTTCTTTTTAAAAATTATTATTATTATTATTATTGGGCTGGAGCGATAGCACAGCGGGTAGGGCGTTTGCCTTGCACGTGGCAAACATGGTCGACCCGAGTTCAATTCCTCCACCCCTCTCGGAGAGCCCGGCAAGCTACCGAGAGTATCTTGCCTGCACAGCAAAGCCTGGCAAGCTACCCGTGACGTACTCGATATGCCAAACACAGTAACAAGTTTCACAATGTTACTGGGCCCGCTCCAGCAAATAGATGAACAAGGGGAGGACAGTGACAGGACAGTGATTATTATTATTATTATTATTATTATCGAGTCACCGTGGGATACACAGTTACAAAGCTGTTCATGATCAGGTCTCAGCTGTACAGTGTTCTAACAGCCACGCCTATACCACTGCACAGTTCCTACCACCAGCCGCCCTTCAGGCCTGGAAAAGGTCCTGACCGAGTTCAAAGGGTGCTGAGATGACCCTTTAAGAGGCCATTGACCACCCGTTGGGATGACCAGGGGCTGGAAGGAGCCCATCTACATGTTGTCATCAGAGCCTGGTGGTCCGTGGCTGGCCCTCGCCTCTGGGCATGCTGGTGGGAGCACAGATTGGGGTGACTGGGGGGGGTGGTTCTTCAGCCTTGAGAGCTAGAGTGACAGCATCCAGCCTCTCCTCTTTCCCGTGGGATGGAACGCTCTGGCTTTGCATACACCGTGTCCAGGCCCATGGCCCCGGGGGGCCAGTAATTGGGTGTGCCCATTGTCCTGTTCCCTCACGCCCGTGTGACCTGACAGTGGCACTCTCGAGTTAAATTACAAAGCAACCTAGAAAAAACATTTTTTTTTTCAGCAGCAGGGAGATGCCCACAGTGGTACTCAGGGCCCTGGAAACCATTTTTTTTTTTCTCCCAAGGTTTCAGTGCATTTTTATTTTATTTTAATCCTTGTCATTAAATTATTTTTTTAAATTTTATCAGTGAAACACCATGAGGTACAGTTGTAGACTTACAAGTTTTTGTGCTAGGGTTTCAGTTATACAATGATCAAGTACCCATCCCTCCACCAGTGCCCATTCTCCACCACCAATGATCCCCATATCCGTATCCCTCCTACCCCCCCATCCCCCCTTCCCAGCCTGCCTCTGTGGCAGGGCATTCCCTTTTGTTCTCTCTCTCCTTTTGGGTGCTGTGGTTTGCAAAAGAGGCATTGAG
>JAOXYA010163526.1:0-21087 GCA_028565675.1 Sorex palustris | reverse complement strand
ACCCAAGCACAAAAATTTGTAAGTCTACAACTGTACCTCATGGTGTTTCACTAATAAAAATTTAAGGAAAAAAAAAGGCATTCCTTAACTGGGGGAGCTGGGAGCAGCCTTCCTTCCAGAAGACGGGACACTTGGCCATGCACCCAGGGTCGGCCTCCTCTGAGAACTTCAAGACTCGCTTTGCATGTAAGGAAGGATTCAGCTCATGGCTCTAACTGGCATCTGCTGCAGCCCAAGCCTGCCCAACTCCCTCTGGAGAACAGCCTTCCTTCATTCCCAGGCAGGCCTTTGGCTCAAATGGGACTAGTCCACCCACTGGCACACGGGCAGGCGACTGATCAGCCGTCCCACCCGTCACTGAGATTGGCTCAGAGATGGGCCAGGAACCAGTTCTGGGCCAATCAGGGTCTGCCCTGAGATTTGTGCTGGCTATACCCTTTTTCTTCCACCGTGCTAGGCGAGAAGTGGGTCTGGCACTTCACTCTGGCTGCTGGGAAGGCAGCTGACAGAGAGAAAGGTCTGGGTCTGGTACAGGTAGGTTCAGTAAGTGTTTCTTAGATGGCAGAAAAAAAAAAAGCAGGATCCAGAGATGGCAAAAGGCAGAATCCCAGGATACCCAGCTGGGTAGAAGACAGCTGTCCCTAAGTCTCAGGTCTACCTGAGCATTTCACTTATATAAAGTACCACGATTCATCTTTCTTTGAGCTGGGGGGGAGGCGATCTTTTTCATTTGCACTAAAGGAGTTCTGTTTTAAAACCACCGTTGTCAGGGTGAATAAATATGCAGACATTATGTGAATCCACTGAAGTCTTCATCAAGGTCAAGTGAAGCCCTAAGACTGGTCACTTGCTGTGAATACAGTTTTTCTGGGAAATGACTGCAAGGAACAACACCGGGAGCAAAGGCAGCAAACGGAGGAAGTGTCCGCTTGTCCCTGTGGGGCTCCCTCTGCGGGGGACCTGGGGCGCGGGCGAGGGCGAAGCAGGGCCCAGCTGAGGGCCAGAGAGTGGAGCCTGGCATCGAGCTCCTGAGGGCACTTGTGGCCTAGGGCATGACCAAGTGTCCCCTGCTCTGGTAAGAAAGGCCAGTGAGGGAATGGATGCCTCTTGATGGAGGGACTTGGGCGCATAGTTGGTGTCTGGCTAAACAGACTTCCCATCTGCTCCTGGGAACAGCCTCTGGTGGGCACAGGGGCCGGGCAGGGACTTGGGCCCAGTGAGAAGCAGATGCAGCCCACCCCTGGCTTCATGTCCTTGCCCCCGGCTGTGGGTCATGCCTGGGTTCTGCGGTGACTGTCATCACCCCACACTGGGTGGTCCCCGTCTCCCTGTGTCTCTCGTCTGTCTGCACAGGGGTGAACCAAAGACCACGGCCACAGCTGCTGCTGCTGTTACTCCTCTTCCTCTTCCTCTTCCTCTTCCTCCTCCTCCTCCTCCTCCTCCTCCTCCTCCTCCTCCTCATGCTCCCCTTGGCACAGGCACTGCACACAGCAGGCGTCCCCAAGGGATGCCGGCCCCTGCTTCTAGACACTCCCTCACGCCTGCCTTCTACCCCATCCCTTTGAAGCCAGGCGGAGGGGCCACCGCGCGTCAGGGAGGACACAGTGCAGACGGGACGGTATCACGGAGATAAACCGGCTTGGGCCACGTGTTCCTCTCGAAAGGAGATAAGGCATGATTTATCGGGCACGGGAGCCGGCCGCCCTTCCTTGGGGGAGGCTGTCACGCAGCTGCCACTTTTGTCTGGTCTCTGTGCCCTTTTTTGGTTGCTGGCCGCAGGAGCCCAAGTGTGCATGATGGCGGGGCAGGAGGGACTCAAGGGGCTGATGAAGGACAGGAGGGGGCAGCGGGGGGAGGGAGTGAGGGGCAGACTAGGGGTTGGGGTCTAGCAGGAGCTGCAGGTCACCCAGGCCCCGTGGCACCAGGATCCCTCTAGGCCAAGGAAACCAAAGTAAGACAGAGGAGGAACAGGTCCCTTACCCACCCACTGCTCCGCACTTCCTCTGGGAGGAGATAAGCTTGTTCTCTCTGTTTATTTCCCCAAGAGCACTCCCGCCCTTCTACTGCTGGGGAGGACGGGAGGAAGGCAGATGGGACCGTGAGGATTCCCCTGCCCACCCCGGGCCCCTCTCAAGGTTGGCCAAAGCGCAGACAGTCAGGGAGGGGTCCCCGAGGCGGAGCTGCAGGGGGCTTGCACGTGAGCACACAGACTGCACAGTTTCAACGCTTAGTTCTCAATGCACCTTCTTGCCCTCTGCACTTTCTCAGTCTCAGCTTCTTTCCTCTCACTTACCCGACTGCAAGACTAGAGTTCAGAATACACACGACAAACAATACACACTCCGCCTCATTTCGGAGACTAAGGTGCTGTTCACAGCAGCAGGGAGTCAGGGAAAGCGCAGAATTCTTTCATGGGGGTCCTGGGCCACACCTGGCTGTGCTTAGGATCCTCTGTGAGCCAGGGATGGAGCAGGGCTCGCCTATGTGCATGGCAAGTGTCCTATTCCCCATCTTCTCTCTCCAGGCTTTAAACTCAGAACGTCAGCTATGTATGCAAGGATGGGTCAGCATCCCTAACCACCATGTTATCTAAGTGCTGACTATGCAAACACAGTCTGACTTGGCGGCAGAGAAAGAACTAGAGGCAGGGGCTGGAGCGATAGCACAGTGGGTAGGGCATTTGCTTTGCACACAGCTCACCCGGGTTCAATTCTCGGGGGACCATATGGGATGCTGTGCTCTGCCAGGAGTAATTCCTGAGTGCATGAACCAGGAGTAACCCTTATGCATTGCCGGATGTGATGCAAAGAGCAAAAAAATACTAGAGACAGACAGAGGTTCACTGAGGGGCCGAGAGAGCTTGGGGGGCTGGCATACCTGCTCTGCATGCAGGAGCCCTGGGTTGGGATTTTGTTATTCGTTGGTTTGGGCTCTCCTCAGCCCTGCACAAGGTGCTCAGAAGCCTCACAGGACTTCTCAGCCAACTGAGCAGGTGGGTCAATGCCAGAGTTCAAGGAAGCAATGGTGCTGGGGAGATGGGACCGCGGCAGCTAGGGCCCTCCAGGGACGCACCCGCATAGCTCACGGGACCATGTGGAGCCCAGGATGGAGCCCAGGTGGGGTGCAGGCTTGGCATATACTCTAACCACTGCATTAGTATTTTCTGTTGTTACTGTTATTTAAAAATTTTTTTTCTTTTAAACTGAATCATAGGGAGATACAGTTACAAAGTTGTTCCCGATTGGGTTTCAGCCATACAGTGTTCCAACACCTTGTCCCTCCCCAGTGTATATTTCCCACTACCACTCACTAAAGCATTGTGTCCCATCCCTAGAGCCCGGATTTGATCCCCAGCACCGCATGGTCCTCTGAGCACTGAACTGGGAGTAGGCCTTGAGCAGCGCTGGGTGGGACCTCCCCCCAAAACAGAGGTCAAGAACAATGGAGGTCTGTACGGGGTGCAGAAGGGGATTAGAGGTATGGGGGTGGGCAAGGGGGGGCGAGAGCAGAGGGAGGATGCCCCCCACCTGCTATGGGACCCCACCTGGCTCTCAGAGCACCCCTCCCGCAGCCCCCCTTCCCCGCAGGTGAGCCCTGGGGCTGGAGGCGTCCAGTGCCCTCCCAGCTTGCAGACTCCTGCCCAGGGCCAGGTCTGAGCAGTGTCAAACACACCATTTCCTGGAGGCAGGCGGGGGGGGGGTGGTTCTGGGACCCCAGCAGGGCTTCCCTCCTTCCCTCCTGGAACCCCACGGCCGCCGTGAAGGTTTCTTTTCTGGGGGTTTTGGCACAGCCCGTCAGTGGGGGGACGGAGGGGGCAGGAGGGACAGTCTGGAAAGGGTTCCACACTCTTGCCTTCTCTGTTAGGAATCCAAACCGCACCGGGAAAAGCCAAGCCAGTGACCGTATGAGAAGGAGGGGGTGGTGGGGAGAAAGAGAAAAAGAAGAAAAAGCAGGAGGAGGAAAATCCCCATTAAGGAAGCCGAGACCACAGGCCGTCAAAGGGCTCTTGGAAGTGTGACTGGGCCCGATGACAGCAGGGCCAGGCCCCTGCCAGCCCCTTCAAAGCTAGTCACACGGAGGCCGCCCCAGAAACCCGATAAGCAGATAAGTATCGCAGGGAGATTCCGCGGGCACGGAACAGACCCTGACGCCTTCCTGAGTGGGGGCGGGGAGTGTCGTGGAGCCCCCAGGGGTCCCTTCCTGACACCTGGGCTGGCTGAAAAATGGGGTGCAGCAGTGGACTGCTGCAGGAGCCCTGGGGGGCTGCGGGAGCCGGGAGAAAGCCCCTCCTCCCTGGAGACCGGAGAGCCCGTGCCCCCTTGGACAGTGAGTGCCCGCCAGGATGGTGGACCTGAGGGGTGGTTGGGGAGCGAGACAGGAGAATGAGGCGCATGCTAAGAGCTTCCCTTGGGTGCTCTGCACCCACCAGGCCCCCAGAGGATGTGGGGCTCGGGGGGGAGGGGAAGGACAAAGGTGCACAGCCCCCGCTGGCTCTCACACTGGGCTCAGATAGAGAAGGGGGGACAAGACAGAGTCTCCAGAGATCTTGGGGCTCAGGAGGGTGAGGGTGTGGGCGAGGCCCTGTGGGGAGTCCTGGCAGCAGCTCCCTGGGGTGCTGATGGACAAAGAGGGTGCAGCGGCACCCTGGGGGTTTCTGTTCCCTGACTCCTGCTCAGGGCATCGTCAGGAGATACTGTTTGCACAGGAGGCCCCTGAAGTGGGAAGAGAGCACGTCCTGGGGTTCGGCATGGAGCGTCAGGGGTGCAAAGGCGGGACGGAGAGGGGACAGGCAGTGGTGGCTCTCAGACTCCTGACATGGGCCCACCGGCACCAGCCAATGCTTTAAAGCCCACCACCTGCCTCCCCTTCCCACAAGCCTGCCCTGCTGGGCGGGTACCACCGGTGGGAACAGGCCCAGGGGATGCTTAGTCTCCTGAGGAAGTTCTCCCCGGAGGAGGTCAGTCTTGTGCACGCCCCATTCCAGCCTGGCCTACTCATGGCATGTGTCCACTCTGACACAGGACCGGGGAGGACAGTGACTCAGGAAGGCCTCTATGCCTAAGGTTCCTCCCGCCCACTTGCCCAGGACACCTGCCACTCAGTGAGGCATCTGAGTGGCACCTGAGGGGTCATGGCAGCTGGCATCTGCTCCCAGGGAAGAGGCTACAGCGTCCTCTTACAGGGAGAAGAGGAGAAACAGGGGGCAGAACGTTAATCCCCATTGGATGGGCACAGTCTCCCAGTCTTTTCCTGAAAAGCTGTACCTGGGGGGTGGGGGAGGGGCGGTTCTCAAGAGCAGAAACTCCTTGCTCACCCGCAGCAGTCCCTGGGGTCACCCAGGCAAAACCATAAAACACAGCATCCCTGGCCAGAAGCCCTCCTCTCAAATGAGGCCAGTGCCCACTGTCCACTGTCAGCAGGGCCAATAAGAGAGGACTAACTCTGGGTCCTCTTTAGAGAAGGCTGCTGTATCTTAGCAGACTTCTTTGTGTCGCAGCTGTGTTTCTCCCACTTCCCTGCTTTTCCTGACATTTGGAATACCATCCACCCATCTGTCTGTCTGTCCATGCGTCCATCCGTCCATCTGTCCGTCCGTCCGTCCGTCCATCCATCCATTCATCCATCCATCTATCCATACATCCAACCATCCATCCATCCATCCATCCATCCATCCATCCATCCGTGCATCCATCTGTCGTCCATCCACCCATCCATCCATCCATGCATCTATCCATGCATACATGCATGTATCCATCCATTGATCCATCTATCCACATGCAAAGCATGCACTCCAGCTCTTGGAGCATCTCCTTAGCCCATGGAGTTGCTTTCTTAGGGCAAATAACATATGCAACAGGGCTACATGCATCCATCCAAAATCCCCAACGGGTGGGGGAGATAGCTCAGCGGTTAAGGTGTAGCAAGGACCAAGTTTTATCCCAGGTACAACATGGCCCTGAGCACTTCTGCATGTGGCTTTGGTGGCTCCCAGCACTTCTATATGTATCTGTAACTATTCATCCACCCATCTATCCATTCATCCACCACCTCCCACCCACCCATCCAACCATCCATCGATCCATTAACTCATTGATTATCCATCCATCCACCTACCCAACCATCCACTTACCCATCCCAATCATTATCCATCCATTCATGCACCCACCCAACCTTTCATCCTCACCCAACCATCCATCCACCCACCTGCCAATCCCTGTGCTGATGGAGGGCCTGCTCCAGGTACTGGAAATGCCACAGGAAGACCAACAGGGTCCTGTTCTCAAGAGGGTTACTTCCTAGAGTAGGGAGTGTGTGTGGAAGGGACATAGCATACAAATTTGCATCTAGTAAGGTGTGTGTGTGTGTGTGTGTGTGTGTGTGTGTGTGTGTCCCCTCAGCTCTGGGGAGGGAATGAAACAGGTAATAGAGAGGGATGTGCACTGTGGCAGAGCAAAGAGCACTCAGCTGGTGGTCAGGGCAGCCTTCCTTACTTCCGCGGAGACTTTGAGGACTAGATGGAGCCAGCCCTGCAGAGCTCTGAGCCATCAGAAAGAGAAGTGTTCTCCCCGCCCCACCCCCTTCCCTCCCCCTAGAGCATAGCTAATTCACAATCTCTGTGCTTTTATGAGTTGCTTGGGGACATGTCACCCTCTGAGGAAAGCTTGTCTGAAAATGCATGCCATGGAGCAGAAAGCAAAGCTGGGAGCTATAGGCTGACAGAATCTGGTAACCTAGATACAGCTACACTTGAAGGCACTTCCTCTGCATTTCCAGTTATGGGGGAGCCAATACATTCTCCTCCCCCCTTTTTCCTGTAAACTGGATTCAGAAATCGAGTCCTCCCCCCGAGAAGGCTCCTGACATGGATATCCGGCTCCATCACTGGCTGCCCTGAGACATGGGACAAGTCACTGCCCATCTGAATCAGTTTCCTCAAACTGCACCGTGGGCACCCAATGCCTCTCTCAAAGAATCATTGCGAGGAACCAATGAGCTACTGTCAAAAGCATCTAACCCAGAGCCCAGCCCATAAGAAATGGCAGCCAAATGGGACGTCTTAGGAGCTGACAATTCCAGGTCAGGTAGGTGGCAGAGTGGGAACAGCCTCACTTGCCACATGGGATTTAAGCCCTCAAGTGCTCCCCAAGCGGCCTCCCCTGCCCCCTCCCCACTTCCACACACGCCCGAGGCAAATGCTAACTCCCTCCCGCCCACAGCAACCTTTAGGGTTCAGACCCTCACGCCCACCCACATCCTTCCACAGAGCTCCCATTTCTCTCCCCCGTCTGCCCAACCCAGACAGCAAAGGTGACACGGTGCTGAGGTAGCAATGGCTCACTCCATTCCAGGGCACCCTAGGGTGACTCAAGCAGGTGAGCCTACCCCACCCCTTTCCTGGAATCCACTCACAGAGACCCTCTCCCCCAGACTTCACCATAGATTCCCAAATCGGCCCTCTCCTGACCACCACACACGTAGGGAATAAACTGGCTTCTTCAGGCGGGGAAACTCAGTCCCTCACGCCTCCAAGCCCTGGCATGGAGCTTCCCATCCCCCAGCACAGAGCCAGGCTGAAGGGAACAATCCTCACAGGCCCAGACACCGGCGGGATTCCGGGCGTCAGCAGCAGATAAAGCCCAATCACACCAGGACATCAGAGGTATGCGTCCTTTGTGACTGGACCCAGGGGGATCAAAGGCCTCTTGAGGAACTGTGGGGAGCCGTGGGGGCCACAGTCTCCCCCTGTCTGTTCTACAGCGTAATTCCCCTACAGATAAGCACACAAGAGGCCGGAGGGATGGCATAGCGCGTCGGGTGCTTGTCTTGTACACGGCCAACTTAGATTCTTGCCTTGGCATGCCATATGGTCCCCCGAGCAATGCCAGGAGTGATCCCTGAGTGTAGAGCCAGCAGTAACCCTGAGCGCTGCTGGGTGTGGCCCCAAAGCCAGAAAAAAATAAAAAGAAGGAAAGTGCAGTGGATCCCACAACTGCACCCCCAAATCACTCAGATCAAGAGGCAGAGCTTCACCCCGGGCACCCCTCATGGAGCCTGAACATCCCTGAGGACGAGGAGGAGGCATGGACACTCGTGACTCTGCACAGAGGTGGCGGCCCCGAGCCTAGACAAACCGGTGGTGTGGGCTGCAGAGACAGCATGGACATAGTCACTGACCAGCAAGGGCTTTAATGTAATGTTCTCCAGCTGTCCTGAAAAGCACCCGCCTTATACAACGGAGCACAAGGGGAGAGCATCGGAATGAGGGTCTCTTATTTGTGTGTTTGGGCGACACCCCAGCTGTGTTGTTTAGGGCTCACCCTAGGTGGGGCTCAGGCAATCACACAAGGTACCAGGGATTGAACCCGTGTCAGCCGCACGCAAGGCTAGATGGACCCAACATGCTGTACTATTGCTCCAGCCCCCCAAAGCATCCTTTTCTTTGGCTCTGGTGATTGTGAACATGCCTTGGGCCATTAGTTGTTGTCTTAAAGGGGCACCCAGGGTGGGTGGTGGGAAGAGCAGGATAAACAGACACCAAAACCCTCGAAAGTGCCACTTCGCTCTCCTGTGTTTTGGAGCAGGCCTGGCCTAGTCTTCAACCCTCACACAGACCAGCGCTAGTTCACCGGTTACCTGGGCTTACGTTCAATCCCAGGCAGAGCAGCAGCCTCAGGAATTGTGTCCAGGGCCAGACTCGAGGCAATCACAGTAGCCACCCACCAGAGAAGGAAGCAGGCCACTGAGGCATGGTGGGCTGGCCCTGCCCAGCACTGGAAGCAGATGATCCTAGGCTCAGGGGAGGTTGGGGCTGAGGACATGCCCTGGTGCCCTGGGGACTGAGGGTGCAGGGTGTGGGTGCACCCAGAGCTGTGCAGGGCTGGCTACATGCACCCTGGGAGTCTGTCTGGGGATGACCCACTTTCCACCCTCAGGGCTCAGGGCCAGTATGAGTCCACCGTCTCGGTCACAACCACATGATCTGAGTTTACCTGCAGCTGACCCCATGGGAAGGATTAAACAGGAGATCACACCTGAGACGGAGGGCAGCCGGCTCAGAGCCTGCATGGCTGAGCGGTCCAGGGAAGATGAGATGGGGGTGAAAGCTTTTTATTTTTTGGCTGTTTGGGTGACACCTGGAGATGTACAGGGGTGTTACTCCTGGCTTTGCACTCAGGAATTACTCCTGTCAATGCTCAGGGGGCCATATGGGATGCCGGGGATGTGAACCTGGATTGGCTGCATGCAAGGCCAATACCCTACCCGCTGTACTATCACTCCGGTCCCAAGGGGTTGAAGCTCTTGCCTTGTATGCAGCCCACCCCACTTTGATCCCCAGACCCTGTTGGTCCTCTGAGCACTGCTGGGCGATGTCCGGGCACAGAGCTGGGAGTAACCCCTAAGAACTTCCAAGTATGATTCCCCCACCTCCACCCATATCCCAATCTAAAAAAATCTGAGGTGGTGAGCCTTGAAATGCTCCAGGTCCTGGGTCCAGGACGCTGCCTGAGGTCAGTCTTTCCAGATGTCTGACTGGAGAGTCGGCTGTGGGTGTGACGTCACCAGGAATCGGCAGGCACAGGGTACACGGGGACTGGCCAGGTGGGCACCGGTTAGTTGACAGTCACAGGGGTGAGCTGACACCTCTTCTCTCCGCTGGCGTGATTCCCATCCACGCCCACCCCCACTCCCAGCAACTCCAGGAACAGTCTTGAATCAAAGCCTTTGCTGGAGCCTCCGGCAGTGCTGACACCAAGGATGAAGCCGGAATGTGCCCCTGTGGGCTCTGACTCCGCCCCATCGTGCCGGCCACACGCTGTCAGTCCTGCCCCAGCCTGGGACACAGCAGCCCGCATCGCCTCTGTGCGGCTTCTCTCATCCTTCAGACCAGCTAACGGGGGATCTGGGCAGCCTCCCAGTGGGGGGGGGGGGGGAAGACTCCCCCCTCCCTCCCAGCCTTGAGCAAGTCTAGAAAGTTCCATCATTTATAAGGGGCTGCCCCTGCTGTCTGCCTGTGATTCTCCACCCTGAAGGTGTCCCTGTTCCAGTGAGGGAGAGTGTTTCCGTCATGGTGAGGGCGGGTGTCCCCATCATGGTGAGGGACTATGTCCTCCTCATGGTAAGGAAGATGTCCCTGTCACAATGAGGGAGGGACCTCAAGATGAGGGAGGATATTCCTGTCATGAGAGGGAAGATGTCCTCCTCCCAGTGAAGCTGACCCCCTGCCCCACTGACTCCCCAACCCACGGACAGCCAAACAGACGTCCACTGATTAAGCATGAGCATATGTAGGGATGTGAACACACACACACACACACACACACACACACACACACACACACACACAGAGCTTCCCCCACATCTCTGGGGCAACTGGCCAAGCTGGGCTGAGCCGGGCGTGGACTTGGCCTCCGGGACCCAGACAGCGCGGGGCCACGAGTGTGGTTCAATCAGGCCCCACACTGGGCGTGGGCGCGGGTGTGGTGCTCGGCGCTGGGCGCCCTCCTGTGGGAACCCGGGCATAAAGGGCCCCATTCAGCAGGGGAGCAGGAGCCTGAGAGGCGGCCCTCAGGAGTGCGGCCCCGGGCAGCGCTTCCTGCGGCCTCTCCCCTGTGGCTGGGCCCGGAGCCGGGACCCCCGGCCGGGGTCCAGGACCCTCGGGGCTGAGAGTGACCACAGGAAGGCGCAGCTGACTGAGGGGCCACGGTGGCGCCGTCTGATGCTGACCGTTCTGTGGGACACGCTGTGGTGGGGGAAAATTCCAGACGCGGAGGCTTTGGGAAATGGCTCCAGGACCACACATGCCCCGGGGGAGGGTGGTCAGCAGGTTCTTGGCAGGACACTGCTCTCCCTGAGCACTAGTTATGTCGGCAGGAGGGAGGACAAATGAGCGACTCCCTCAGGGACCCCCAACCCCATTTTCTGTGGGTGCAGCCCCCCAGCAGGGGCCAGGAGGAGAACAGGACAGCAGTGTTCCCAGAGATGGTGGAGCCAAGCTCTGACAGGGCCCTGGGCAACTCTGTTGGGCCCCTAGCAGCCTGACCCGGCGCCAGAGCTATCGTACGGCGGGGAGGGTATCTCTCTTGCAAGAGGCTGAGTGGGGCTGGCTCCCCGGCACCCCAGATAGTCCCCTGAGCACTGCTAGGAGTGAACCCTGAGCACAGAGTCAGGAGAAACCCCTGCTCGTTTCCAGGTGTGGCCCAAACCTCCCTCCACACAAACGGCTCCAAACCCAGACAGACCTGACCCAGGCCCAGGGGTTACTGGTATCCCCCAACTGCGGGTGGAAGGGCAAAAGAGTGATGGGGTGTGTCCGGGCTGAGCGCATGTCTACGAACTTGGTCCCCCTCAGGGCCTCCAGAAGTGCCCCCCTGCACCGGAACGGCCTCTCGGCCTGCCGGACCCAGGACTCCCTCTCAAAGCTGCCCCCACACCGGCGCTCACCTTCCTTGGCTCACTCGCTCACTCCTCAGCCCTCCCCATGCAGACACAGCACAGGGGTTGGTCAGGGGGAGCACGATGGGAGCACTCCCTTCCACAGCTGCCACGGGGGAGGCAGAGCAGCCTTGGGAGAGACTCTGGCCACCATCAGCACCAACCTGCCAGCCACGTGCGCTGGCCACTAGCCACTATGCAGGGAATCCTCCAGCCCCACTGGACCAGATGCCTCCCTCCAGCCAACATCCTGACTGCTCAGCAGGAGGGAATCCTGAGTCAAAAGCAGCCTGGCCTGTTTCACTTGGGGTGGGGGGCTCAGAGGGGGCTGGTGAGACCCCTGTTCACCCCAAGGGACCCAGTCCTAGCAACCAAAAACCTCCAGAACCCAACCACTGCCATGCTCACAGCCGCTCTCCACACGCGTGGGCCATGCCTCACCCAGAAGGGAATCTTTTCCTGGGCCACGTGGCCACATTCGCAGCCGAGCGACACTTCATAGGACACACTCTATCCATACTCCGAGAGCACCACACCACATATGATGGAATTCATAGTAGGAGGCAACTACCCTTAAAAGGAAATTAAAAAAAAAAGAAATATTATATTATCTCTGTCCTGGTCCAGCCAGGTTCAATTCCTCCACCCCTCTCGGAGAGCCAGGCCAGCTACCGAGAGTATCTTGCCCGCACAGCAGAGCCTGGCAAGCTCCCCGTGGCGTATTCGATATGCCAAACACAGTAACAAGTCTCAAAATGGAGACGTTACTGGGCCCGCTTGAGCAAATCGATGAACAACAGGAAGACAGTGACAGTGACAGTGTTCTGCTTTAGGGCAGGGATTGGGGTTTGGGATGGAAACATCTGAATATATGGTGATGGGAAGGTGCAATGGTGGTGAGATTAGTGTTCGAACATTAAATATAATCAAATATTGAGAACTACGTCATAAAATTTTTTAAAAAATGAACTCATCTAAACTTTAAAAAAAAAAGAAAAAAAAAGCAGCCTGGCCTGGAGGAATGGTGTGAAAGACAGCTGCTGTACCCCTGGGTGTCAGGGTCACAGTGTCACACAGCATATGGGACAGGGAGGGTCCCTGTACCTGAGCGCAGAGTCATGACACGAACCCCTGAGTCAGAAGCATCTGGGCAGAGTGGTGACAAAAAAGGAGATTCCTGGGATCCATCCAGACCCCGAATTAGACGGTCAGGGCTGGAAGAGGGTGGACAACTTCCCATGAACCCCCAGTGCCAGGGATCAGCCCCAAGGTCTCACACATGCCAGTTCTGTGCTATCTCAGAGCGCATCCTGGGCCCCCAAAGTGCATTTCCAACAAAACCTACCCCTGCCCCCCACTCCCACCTGTCCCCACCTCATGTCTCTGAGGCACAGAAGTACTGATTTTTCGAAGTCCCCGGAAGGTTGCAGCTCCTGGAGGTGGCGGGAGGCTTCTCACCGTCCACACGGACCCGGGGCTGGGTGGTGGAGGAGGGACACCATCCAGGACACCATCGGCTTTAGCCCCCACACTTGGGATGGCTTTTCTGGAAGGTGCAGGCTTTCTCTTTCCTTCTTTTTTTTTTTTAAAATGCTTGAACACGCCTGCAGCCAAATGCTGCACCCAGTTTCAATTCAGCTTTGAGCACCTGCTTCCCTGGGGGGCACAGGAGGGGTGGGGACCCCAGTTGGGCAGTCCTCGGCCAGGGGCAGAGGTGGTGGAGGAGGGTGGGGAGGACTCTGGCACGCAGATGAAGTCCAGAGTAGCAGGAAAAGAAAGGGCCTTTTCCTACCCGCCAAGATGCTTCAGCTCCAGGCATTTCTTCCTCACAAATAAAATGCTGCAGTGTGAGAACAGCAGAGAGAACGAGTGAGAACCTTGATTCTTGCCAAATAGTCTCCCCTGCATAGAAACAACCGCCCCCACTTCCCTTCGTATGGCACTGGGGGGGGGGGGCTTAGCGAGACCCATCCACAACCACCGAACCACTTCTGCATGATTGCGAGAGGCAGGCCTTCGCCCCGTCCACTCCCAGACACCACAGGCCAACCGCTACAGAGTGCCAGGGGACTCTAGGGGTCTGGGGATACACAGAGATTTGTTCCTTTACTGAACATTTATAAGTTTCCAAGAGGCCAGAAACAATGGTTTAAATACCTGTGCTGGAGCAACAGCACAGTGGGAAGGGCATTTGCCTTGCATGCAACCGACCTGGGTTCGATCCCCAGCATCCCATATGGTTCCCCGAGCATTGCCAGGTGTGACACCCCCCGCCAAAAGAAAAAGCCCTGCCCCCCAAAAAAAACCCACTTGACAAATTCTAACTCACTTAAGACTCACCATCACTGAGCAACTAGATACCAGTCTTCTTCTCATTTAAGTAGGGGGCTCAAGTTCAGAGAGGTCAAGTCACTCCCCCAAGGCCACATAAGTGGAGGGGGAACAACACCATGACAGTGACCCCGGGTCATCTGCGTTTACAGCCCCACTTCCTCAACCAGGATCAAATCAGATATGGTTCTCGTTCTTCAAAGGCTCTCTCTCTTTTTTTTAAAAAAAAAAAAGTCCCCATGACTGCAGACCCAGAAATGAACACTGGTCACCTGAACTACCCTATCATGGGACCTTGCAAACCCGATGCGATTGCAAGCAGTGCGTGTGTGTTCCTAGGAAGGGGGCGCCCACTGGCCTGAGGGCCCGGGGCAAGGAGAGTGTTTCTAAAGCCCAGAGGGCACGTCTTGCAGCAACCCCCCCCCCCGAAAGTGCCCCGGGAGATAGGGCGACAGAGACTGGCTCACTGAGCCTTGGCTGCCGGGCCGAGTTCCCGCCTGCAGATGTTTGGTGGGGGAAGTGCTATTTATAGAGCACATTTCTATTTATATTTTCTTGAATTCCTGCTAAGGTCAGCGAGGCTCCCCTCCCCCACCGGGGCCCCGAAATCTCGTGGGGGTGGGATAAGGACCCTCTTTCAGCAGAGCGAGTAGAGAGCAAAGGTGAAGGGTAACATCTTGGCCGTGAGTGCGGCCTTTCAGCGGGAGCCCTTTGCAAGGAAGCTCTCGAGACAAGGGGGGCTTTCTGCGCTTTCCAAAGGAAATGAGTGGGGGCTGGGGGCGGGCACAAAGCTGGCCTTTACAGAGGCGGCCCCTTTCTGCCAGTGCGGGGGGCTGCAAGGTGGGCCCGGAGGACTGTGAGGTGTCCCCCTCTGCATGCTGTTTCATCATCAGGCGTTATTTTTCGGACGATCCACCTCCAAACACTAGCCGTGAGGCAGCCAACACGGAGCTGACAGAAATCTTTCACTCGGTAAGGGGCTATGGCCTGTCTTTCTGTGACGAAAGGGGACTGTCAGTGATGAAAGGGGACTCTGCCACCATGCAGTGGGACCAGCCCCAAACCAGAGGAAGCACCAGCAGACACGGGAGACACACGCGAGAGGACTTAGCCCTGCTCTCACCCAGGCTAAACCCTTGTGCGGTTCCCTGAGGTTTTCCTGGTGCCTCGCTTTTGGGGATACACAGCAGAAAAAGTTACAGTGGAACTTCTTCCTTCCCAGCTTTGGTTCCCTTGGTGAACTGTGTCTGCAAGGACAGGATCTGAGATATTGTCACCACGGAGTTCCTCTGGAGGTTTGTGTTGACAAAAATCCCAGAGGCTGGAGTTTCCCACTGGGCGTTATACCTGCAGTTCCATCACCGTCCACTAGGTGGCTGGTGAAAGTTGGGTAGGAGCAGCGAAAGGTAGCAGACAATCAGGGAATCTAGAACCTTAATTGTCACAAAAAGCACACTTCCTATTCAAAAGGCATTGGTCAACCTCGAATTGATGGAATGAAAGCATTAAAAATGTGATACATAACTTAAAGGAAATGCAAAAGTAGGTGATGTCCTGTTCACTGTGTTACCAAACGACATCTGTTAGCTACTGTCTGTGCAAAACACCATTTACCTCTGCCACAAGCTCTTCCAGTGCCAAGAGAATGAATGTGGTCAGGACTTGGGGCTTAGATGTGGAGAGACCCTGACTGCAATCCAATCTCTTCCTCTGACTGCCCGAGGGCCTTGGGTAGGGCACGATCCTCTTCTAGTTTGTGCTGCTTCTAATGAACTCAGAAAAGTACACAAAGCCCTTAGCACCACATCTGATCCAAGCAGGTACTTAACAAGTTGTCGCCATAATGCTATAATGCGGCGCAGAAATCTTCATTCATTAACAATCACTGAATCGGTTAAAAGGTCCAAGTCTCAAACAATTACTCAGAAAGCGGTTTACAACTTTGCTCATAAAGTCAACAAAAAGTTATTTCTGGGTTACTCAGCTCACCTACGAATCCTTTCTCTTTCAAAGCCAAGTCTTTCTAGGAAAAAAAGAATACGAGTTGACACAATGCCGAGGGAAATGGACCCTGCTGGGGGGTGCGGCACGAAACCTGCCATTAACAGCATGGTAAATCATGGAACAGAGAGAGAGAGAAAGAGAGAGAGAGAGAGAGAGAGAGAGAGAGAGAGAGAATGCCTCTGCCAACCACACAGGTCTTAGTTAAGCCACATTCACCCACCACTAATTATTAAAGTCATAGACTCAGCTTTCGAACGGAAACAGCGGCAACGAAAGCCTCATTCACCAGCACAGACACCAGCTCCCCAGCTCCTGCCTGGCCCACCTTTCCTCCTGTGGCCTCCTGACATGGAAGCTCAGGTCTGCAGTCATTGTTGTAGAGAGAAGCACAAAGGATGTGCCTTTCACGTCCTCAGGATACTGGTTTTGTCTCATCTTCTTTGCCAGAGACTCCTTAGGAGAAACACAGCCTTTTTGGCTATCCCAACACATGAACACTGGACATGCTAAGCCGCATTAGCTTGCAAACTGCCGAGGCCATATAGAACAGTGCTTCTCGAACTTTCCAGTGCATGCAAGACCACCAGTGCCTACTGATAACATGCAGACCATGAGACCAGGGAGGTGGTTCAAAGGGCTAAAGCACATGCTACACAGGTGGGAGCCCTGGTTCTCTCCTGGCACCGCATGGTCCCCTGGGGCAAGTCTGGAAGGGATCTCGAGCACTGAGCAGGGAGTAACCCCTGGGTTACCCCATCCCAACCATCCCCACTCAAGTAATAAAATAAAAAGCAGACTACAGAGGAGTCCCTGGGGAGGAAGAAGACCCTGCATTTCTTCTTTTTTTTTCTTATTTTTGGGTCACACCCAGCGATGCTCAGGAGTTACTCCTACCTCTGCGTTCCAGGAATTACTCCTGGCGGTGCTCGGGGGACCATAAGGGATGCTGGGAATCAAATCCGGGTTGGCCTTGTGCAAGGCAAATGCCCTACCTGCTGTGCTATCACTCTCCCAGCCGTTGCATTTCTCTTTTTTTTTTTTTTGCTTTTTGGGGTCACACCCAGCGATGCACAGGGGTTACTCCTGACTCATGCACTCAGGAATTACTCCTGACAGTACTTGGGGGAACATATGGGATGCTGGGAATCAAACCCAGGTTCACCACATGCAAGGCAAATGCTCTACCCTCTGTGCTATTGCTCCAGCTCCATTGACTTTGCTTTTTTGTTGGTTTATTTTAATTTGAATCTCTCTACTCTCTCTCTCTCTCTCTCTCTCTCTCTCTCTCTCTCTCTCTCTCTCTCTCCCCTCTCTCCCTCCCTCCCAGCTTTCATTGGGGTGTTTTCTATTGTATTGTATCCATTACTGTGATTTTTATTTTATTTTTTTATTTTTATTTTTTTTAATAATGTAGACTTATTGCTATTTGTTCAGCCATTGATTAAGCTGATTGAATTGGGCATGAACTCCACGTGACTTTTTTTAAAAAAAATTGTATTACTGTGATACTGTGAGATGGGCTGGAGCGATAGCACAGCGGGTAAGGCATTTGCCTTGCATGTGGCTGACCTGGGTTCGATTCTTCCGTCCCTCTCAGAGAGCCCGGCAAGCTACCAAGAGTATCTTGCTGGCACAGCAAAGCCTGGCAAGCTACCTGTGATGTATTTGATATGCCAAAAACAATAACAAGTCTCACAATTTGTTGTGAGACGTTACTGGTGCCCAATCAAGCAAAGCGATGAACAACAGAGGACAGTGCTAGTTTAATTTAGTTGTGGGGGCACACCCAGCTGTGCTCAGGGCTTACTCCTAGCCCTACGCTCAGGGATCACTTCTGTCAGGCTCAAGGGACCATATGGGGTAGCTGGCCATGTGTGGGACAAGCACTCTACCCACTGCATTATTGTTCTGGCCCCTGTTTTAACTTTATTTTAGTCACCGTGGCTAACACACTGTAGGTGGTAGGGTTTCACACACAATGTTCCAACACCAGTCCCATCGTTGCCATGTCCCCCCACCATTGTCTCAAGGGTCCCCACCTTAAGCCCCCTCCAGCCCCCCTGGTAAGCTCAGTTCTGTAGACCAGTTCTCATATTCTCTGGGCCCTCTGATAGTCCCTCACTGTGTTTCTTTATATCCCACACACGAGAAATTGTTCTGGAACTGGTTTCTCCTCTGGCTGACCACACTCAAGCACGATCCTCTCCAGGTCCATTGACCGAGCAGCAGTTTGCTTGATTTCATATTTTCTTATATCCAAGTAGAATTCTATTATGCTTATGTGCCGCAGTTTCTTTATCCAGTCACCTGTAAACAACACTTGGGTTGTTTCCAGGTGTTGGCTATTGTGAATAGTGCTGCAATAAACATGGGCTGACAATGTCTGTCCTGAATAAAGTTTTTCAGTTCTGGGGATAGATGCCAAGAAATGGATTTTTTTCTGGGTCATATGGAAACTCAATTCTTAGTTTTTTAATTAATTTTTTGTTTAGGGGAAAATTCAGGCAGTGCTCAGGGCTTACTCCTGGCTCTGCACTCAGGTATCTCTCTTGACATGACTGCGGAACCATAGGTGGTACCGGGGATAGAACTCCTGTTGTATCACACACTGTCATCCTGTTGTTCATCGATTGCCTCGAGCAGGCACCAGTAATGTCTCCTTTATCATAGCCCTGAGATTTTAGAAAGTGCCACATTCAAGGTTCTTTCAGGGTCAGGAGAATGAGACCCATCATTGTTACTTGTTTTTGGCATATTGAATATGCCACGGGGAGCTTCCCAGACTCTGATGTGTGGACAGGATACTTTTGGTAGCCTGCCAGGTTCTCCAGAGTAAGAACTAGATAATGAGATGTCGCGCAGCTGCAAATGAGGCTGTGCACTTCCGGGAGCTGAGTTTTATAGTCTCTGGGTCTTGGCCATTGATGGGATTACACAGCGCCGGGGGCAGTTGGTAGGTGTAACACCTACTTACTGGAAGATGGGGGACCTGGGTGGAAGAGGCCCAGTCCCAATCCGAGCAGGCGCCCCGGATCCTGCATACCTGGGTTCCTCTCTGGTTCCTTCATGTGTGAGGCTCGTCTGAATGTGTGGAGAGTGGTCTTAAGCATAGCTGTGACTGGAACCAAAGGTCTTCAGCTGCCAGGGCTCTGCTCGGAGTGGGGAGGGAAACTCAACCCACTCTCCTCCAAGGGGCCCCAGTGAGGACAGTCAGGCGCGGAGGCAGGAGACTGCGTTGTTCTCTTCCGGTGTTTACTGTAGTGGTGTTTACAATTAATTGGTCACAGCCAGAACTCTGGTTGATTGCATGCAAAGTAATGCATGCAAAGTAATGGCCCTACCCACTGTACTATCATTCCAGTCCCGATTCTAGTGTTTGGAGAATTTTCCAGAAATTCTTCACTTAAACCACCCTTAGGGAACTTGTATCTTTAAAAATAACTATTTAAAAACATATTATAAGTTCTATTCCTCCATATTTGTACTAACTTGGTTGATTTCTGCCAACTGTTTTTTTTTCTTAAGTCAGGGTTAATATATGAGTTTGCTTTCAATTATGTTTGAAGGATGTGTGTATTAGTGGTGACTGGAAAGAAATAAAAATGTCTACAGAGGTAATTTTAATGTACAGAGTTCAACTTATTCTAATCCTCTGCACTTCCTAGCTGTGAAATATCCACTATGGGCATCTATTTCTAGCACAATAAAATAAATCAATAAGGCATGTGTAAAGTGAAGGTTCTAGCATGCATTCTCCTCACTCAGTTCTCCTTCCCCAGAACCTACTCAAGGGGGATCGAAAGCACAGTGAGGAATTTGACCAGTAACTCTGACTTCATTTTAATGGTCTGTTCTCATTCATTTGTCCCAACTTCAAATAGCAACATTCAACAAATCGTATGCACACCTTCAATAACATCTAACCACGGTGACACACAAGAGGGAAGGAGACATGTATGACAACCCATGTTCTACACGTGTCTGCTTAACTCCTCCAGGAGGAAGCTCGATGGGGTGGCCCATTTGTGGGTGCAGGTTCAGGTAGCTTCCAGAGATGGGTGTTCTTCTTACAATGTGTTTGCCGATCCCCCAGTAGCCCTCCTCTAGGAGTACTTGCTTCTGAAGAATGTGAAGTGACCTTCAAGAAGAATGTTTAGCAGAAACCAGGCTCAGATCTGCTGCTCATAGAAGACAAGGAAACCAAGCTCTGCTCAGGTTATGCACAGATCATTTTGTTACATGTTTTTCCCTGACTCAACAAAACAATGAAGCACATATGCAGTAGGTTTGGGTGTTTTGGGCTTTTTTTTTGTTTTTTTGATCAGTTGCTATTTTTCTGGGGTATTTTGGGGGAGGGGGAAGGGGGTTTCTTTTTTTGTTTTTAAACAACTCCAAATGGGACCATAGAGAGTGAGTTTCATCCTGACACCCAGAGCACCTCAGGACAGGGCCAGGAGAAAAAGGTGTGACTATATCTGCTCAAAACATCCAGAAGGATAAGTGCAAGGTGTCTAACACATGTACACACATGTACACACACATGCACACACATATACACACATGCACACACACATGCACATACACATACATGCACACACATACATGCATGCACACAAACACACATGCACACACACATACATGCACACAGGCACATGCACACACACATACATGATAACTTCTTTAGACATGTAAGCACACATGAGCAGAAAAGTGTGTTGTTTTTCATCTGAAGAATCAGAACATGCTGAATCAAAGCCAAGGCATCAGATCTGTTTGGGGAATGTTCCCAGATGGAAGAAGGTGGACTGTGGGGAGGGAAGGGAGCAGGGGAGCTTCATCCCTACAGGTCGCACCCAGAGAGGCTCCAGCTACTGGCAACCAGGGTGGGGTAAGAGAACTGTCAGCTGCTTCAGAGGGCAAGGCGCACTCTTGGGCCTGGAGGGAGGGACACGCAGGCCCAGGCCTCACCATGGCCATTCTCAGGGCCCCCATGCAAAGTAATGCTTCTCCAGGCGCCTAGCCTGGAATGAAGGCACAAAGGGACCTCCAGAGTGGGGACCCCTCAGCACCCAGGGGCCGGGGCTTAGCAGCAGCCAACAGACGCAGGCCAGGCTACCCCAGAGGGAGAATTCGCTCCCGGCCTGTGCTGAGCACCCAACTCTCTCCTCTATTCTTCCTCCCTCCCTCCCTTCTTCCCTTCCTCCCTTCCTTCCTTCCTTCTTCCCTCCCCCTATCTCCTTCCCTCCCTCCCTCCCTTTTCTCCTTCCTTCCTTTCTCCCTCCCTTCTTTTTTTCCTTCCTTCTCCTGATCCATCTTCAT
>JAOXYA010163439.1:0-15058 GCA_028565675.1 Sorex palustris | reverse complement strand
CTGCCTCCCCCCCCCCCCCCCCCCCCGCCCCTGGGCATCACACCGCACCGTCCCCTGCAGGAGGCAGCCCGGGATGGCAGCACAGCCTGAGCCTGGTACTTTCAACCCCATGCCAGGTTCAAGACAGCATGCAGCAGCCCAGGAGAGGACCAACAGGAGCAACCCTAGCCCCTCTGGGCCTCCAGCAGCAAGTGGCTCTGAAAAACCCCCTGGCCTGGGAATGGCCCTGCACCATACACGTGCAACCCTGAGCACACATGCCTCGGTCCTTCCCACAGGGGCCGGCTGCTCGGCCTGTGGCCAGTTCTGGAGTGAGTCTGACTGTCCTGTGCGAGCAGATGACCAGGCCGATACCATGTTCACTGCTGGGAGGCTAGCACTGCAGTAAGTGTCACCCAACCGCAGGGGGTGTCCTGTGCTCCCACTTGCTGTGTCTGGTGTTTCCTGGGAGACTGGCCAGGTCAGAGAGCCTGCTTCTGTCCAGCACACGCTCCGCCTCATCGTCACTGGCACCGGGTCCCCTGGCTCTGTGTCCTCAGGGGTGAATTTCCATTCTAGGCTGTGTGTGGTCCAGCAGAGCCTCCCACAACAACACCCACCCTCCACCCTACCCCGCAGTACCAGGAAGGTGGAACAACAGCCAGTGTGGGGCATCTGGGGCCCGACTGGCCATGAGCCTCCCTAGTCACCATCAAACAGCAGCTCTGCCTCGCACACCAGCCACAGAACCCACAGCCTCTTCTCACTCAAACGCACCACCCAGGACATGCTTGCCTTGGCCCGAGAGCTCTGGAAACTAGCTTCGAGGCCCAGCAGATCAAGCTGAACCCAACTTGCCCTAACACCCTCTGTCTCTGGTACAAGTCACTGTGTGCAGTCTCTGAGCATCTCAAAATACCTCAGGGACACACTGTGTAGACTCCAGGCCCCTGTTCTTGGAGTAGGAGTTTGGGCACATTCTCTTCCCCGCTACTCTACTGGGCAGACCCGTCCCCTCAAATGTGAAAGCCACCAGTTTCCTCTTTGATGTTTAGTTCTAATTATCCTAGCCATTGCCCAGCCCTTCAGTGCACATGACCTGATATTTTATTACCAACAATCCATGCAGAACACCATGCAACAGATTAAAGACATGATTGCTCCTTTAATGGGTGCTGATGTCTTTGTTGCGGCAGTAGCTGACACCCCAACCTTCCATGGAAATAGAGTTGATTGTGCAACTGCTCCTACCCAATGCCGTGTCCCCACCTTGAGTCTTTCTCGTGACATTTCCTCTCTAATGTGTTTAGTTCTGATCTAGGTCTTTCCTTTTCCCATTTCCTCTTTAGCTGTCTCTTTAGCAAAGAATTGAATTCTTAAAAGAGAGAGATGGTAGTGTCAACAGTTGATTATCTACAATATCTCGGATGCCCGCCACAGTGCCTTCCAACCCCTCTCTCATATTGAACAATATTTTTTGTAGTGAAAATTTCTTCTTAGTTCCTCCAGCTACTTGTTGTTACTGTGTTTGGCATATCAGAATGGAGACGTTACTGGGCCCGCTCGAGCAAATCAATGAACAACAGGAGGACAGTGACAGTGACAGTTACTCCAGCTAAAAGCAGGGGCGGGGGAAGCACTACTAACATTAAAGCTCATAAATAGCCTTAACTGTCCGTAGCAACACTACATTGACATTTTAGGATTCATCACGTGGAGCGGGTTAATGATTCCTTGCATTTTTAAGTAGATAATGTCAAGAATAACTTAAATTTTGGGAGGCTAGAAAACAGAACTTGCTTTATGTAAGTAAAAACTATTTTCATTGGCAAACCAGGGGCCATAGGATAGCAAGTAGAGAATTGGAGGCCACGTTTCTTGGCTGCTCAGTGGTGGGTAAAGTCTCTCTATGGGTCATCGTTTATCCCCATGCATGACAGAGGTTCCACAACTAGCCCCACAGGGCAGGGGAAGGAACAAGGCCCTAAGAGGCTGAGTGAGGTACAGAGCTGGACAGAAGGGACACAACTGAGACTGATCATCCCAAACTCTGGCCTTTGGGCCACTGGCTGCCCATCTGCCAGGAGCATAAGGAAAGAGCCAACAGAAGCCCGTGAGCCTGACCAGCCTCCCAGCTGCCACTTGGCCCTACCTGCCAGCCTGCCCAGGACCACAACAAAGCTGGAAATCTGCGGCCATGGACAACAGAGGAGAAAATCTACTGGAGAGAAGCCACTCAAGTGGACAGATATGCCCATTCCTCCCCCAACCAGGTTACCATTCTTTTATCCTCCGTCCAACTAGCCAAGATCTGCTTGTGTCTGCCTCCCTGGGGTCAGGCTTCATGGGAACTCATGCTGTTTCACTGAGCAGCCTCCGTCTCACCACACAGATGGCCTTGCTCTGTGCTTAGAACCAGCGGGCTTAGAGGCAGCTGACGGCCTTGATGTGCCGCCTGGATATACCTTGGCTGGTCCCCAAGCCCCAGCCATCTGCATGCCCCCTCATGCCCCTGGAAGCACCCAGCAGTGAGCCCAGAGTTGGGACACAGTGCCCTGCCTCCTCTCCTGCCCACGATGAATCATCTCTCCAGCCATGTGTTTTCGAAGACAAGGCAAATTAGGTACCGCTGGAGAGTGTCACTGATGATAGAAGGTGTCGCGTCAGAGCATATGGCTGGCGAGAGGAGCACAAGGAACTTTAGAGGACACACTCACACTGCAGACACTGTCTGGTCTCTGCACAGTGATCACATCAGATGGAGGCAAGGAGTGAGGATGAAAAATAATGAATGGAAGATAGCTCGGTGACCTATTTATCCCTGGTGGTGGCGGCAAAGTGATGAGACAGATGGGAAATTTCCATCTAGTTGATGGGAGTGAACTCTGTCCGTGGAAGGACAAACTTGGGTGTGTGACTTTGGAGCCTGGGAAGAGCAGAGGAAATGACAACTGGTCTCGGAGCATGAAAACCCTCGGGCATGTGATACTCACCTGCTCATCCTCGGTCTTCTCTGATTGGACAGGAATATCGTCTGGGACCCTTCATCCAAACCTTTCAGGGATGCTCTTCAAGGACCCCTTCTCTCTGCCTGGCCCACCTGGGTCAACTAGGGAATCATCCTGGTCACCTCCTATACAATTGTGACCCCACAAGACCACATATAATATTGAAGGGACTGCAGGGGTCAGGAGGAAAACTCCTGGTTATGCTAAGGGCAGGAGCATGTTACATAGGCTGCCCAACATGAATCACTGTCCTGGGCAGGCTGGCAGGTAGGTAGGGCCAAGTGGTGGCAGCTGGGTGGCTGGGTGGGCTCCCAGGTTTCTGTTGGCTCTTTCCTTATGCTCCTGGCAGATGGGCAGCCAGTGGCCAAAGGCCAGAGTTTGGAATGGTCAGTCTCATTTCTGTCCCTTCTGGGAGCCCATGTAATGTTACATGCAGTCAACCACTCCCTGAACTCCAGCCTTGCATGGTCCCAAGTCCAGACAGCCTTTGGTGTGCATCCACACCCACACTCACGTGCATGCATGCGTATGTGTGCATGTGTGCGTGTGTGTCTGTCTGTCTGTCTGTCTTAAGGACTTAGATACTTTACTTGGTCTCACTTGTGCTGAAGGACAGTGAGAGAGCCAGGGAATTTTCCTTGGCACCTTGCTTATGTCGTAGCTTCCTGATCCACTGGCGCCCTGTGAGTACCTACTAGAAAGAATCGAGTGAAGACAGGTTTCCGGTGAATTCCATCCTCCCACTCCATCAGTGTTCCTATGAACCCATATTGCATCCAATAAGTTTCCACAAGCACTCCAAGGAACCACTGTATGAAGAGCTTCAGAAAACCAGCACTTGGGGCGTTCTGGACTTGAGGGGGCAATTGGTCTCTTGACATGGACGCACCCACCACGCTGAGAAAGACAGAGACAAGTCCCAATGTGGCACACTCATCAACCTCATGACTGAAATTGAATTCTAAAAATATATTAATTTTTTTTCACCAAAAAAATGGGAAAATAGACCATAACTGATTTTTTTTTAAGTTCAAGTATAAAGTTCTATGCAAGGATTGGGCCCATGGAATGCATTTTAGGAGCAGTTTTCCCACAGGATAGTGGAGTTTGTTCATGAAATAGCAGAGTGCTTCTCTCACAGAGCTAAAGACGAAGTTTACCACTCAGAAATCCCAGTCTAGGTCACAGGGTTTAAACCAGGGCATAAACTCACAGACCCCACTAACCAATCCTGGGTGTCTCCTAATGCCCCTAGTGTTCAGGCGAGACCCAAGTAGCACCGGACCAGCTCTCTCTGAGCTTGGAGACTTGAGCACATTACTCGCACAATCACTTCCCTCAGTGTGACTCCCTGAGAGAATCCTTGAGTTGTCGAATATCTTTCTCCATTCATGCACACGAGTCAGACATGGACTCAATGCTCAAGTCACTTCTCAGTAGACAAGTGAATCTTTCCCTCTGCCACAGATGCTGAGAGGAGAGGCCCTGAGGTTTCCAGAATTCTAAGCTGATATGCGAAAGGTGGCATGGAGCTGAGCTAGCATGTGGAAGTAGGTCCTTCACATGCCCTTTGTGATATGCTGATTGACAAGACAGATTTGAAAATGCAGGTGGAATGACCCAAGATTTCACAGTGGGAAAGAAATACAAGATCCTATGGGAAACCACTTTGCCTACCAAAGTGGTTTTTTGGTGACCACTTAGTTTGGATAGAGAATGGATTAAGTGGGGAAATTGAGATGTGGGGGGAGGGTCAGAATAGTGTGACCTGAGGTTAACACACCTGGAAGTTAGTAGTCAACAGTGAAACGTGAAGACCCAATTCTGACATAAGATGAGAAGCGTGACCAATGGTCTCCACTTACCACACTGCGGGCCAGCGGATAACCCAGGCCTCGGCTCAGACTCTGCACCACAGTCAGCCTCTGCAAGGCCCGGCTGCCCCTCCTGGGCCTGCCGGTGCTCTGAGGAAGCAGAGGGCTCTGGCACTGATACAGCCGGGAGAGAATTAAGAAGTGGGGGATGCGGAGAATAACCCTGGGCTCCCTCGGGCTTGGCGAGGCTGCAGATACTGCAGCAACAAGGCGGACGCGGCAAGAAGAACACAGACCTAGAGCTGGGGAGAAATGGACACCAGAACCCCGGAATGGAAACACAGGTTTATTCGCTGGGTGAGGCTGAGGCAACAAATCAAGTGGCAGACTCCAGCCCTGGGCCAGCCAAGAGCGGCCCTTTGAGCCCGCAGGAAGGAAGTCGGAGGTGGCCAAGGTGAAGGGGAGAACTGGGAAGGAAAGGTGTGGGGAGCAAAGGTGGGTAGCTGGGCAGTGGACTCTCCTGGTCACCAAGGCTGAGGGTGGGAGGGCTCAGAGCCAATGGGCTCTCACTCGGGGCCAGCCAAGCCTGAGAGGCTATGAAAACACCATCGTCTCTATGAAAATGGTGATCAGATGCAGTGCATGAGAACAGAGCGTGAGAGTCAGTGTCTGAATGGATGCACAACCTCTGAGGGGCAGAAGCAGGAAAGCACTAGACCTTGGCCATCAGCCCTGTGACATGGAGGTGATGCTCCTCTGTCTCTCCAGATGACCCTCCTGTGCCCCGTCGGACAATACCGTGGGCAGGAAGGACACTGGGATCTGGGCCATCTGTCGCGCTCTATTGTGAGAACAGCATTGTGTTTCCATGAGGGGCTGGAGGCACGCCTACTCTTACCCTGAGTCAGTACGACCCAGGTAATATGGGTATTGTTTGTACAAAACTTTAGTTGGAAATGAACATGTACTTCCACCATAGAAAATAGGAGAATTATGGTCAAGTCCCCAAACTAAATTTCAAGTTCCTTTTCAGTGGTGGTGGTGGTGGTCCACCCGTGTCATGCCCATTCCCTTTGTCCCGGAGCTACATTCTTGGCCCTTTAAACCACTTGTAGTCATATCCAGAGACAGGTACTGCTTGTGACCTTCTGTTCTTTGTTTTGATGTGTCCATGCACGTGGTCTGTGGTGCAGGCCTGTGGTGCTCTGCTCAGTGCAGGAAGCCGAGTCTATCACAGGCAGGCCCATGTGGTGAAACCCCCAGACAGATCCTAAGTCTGGAGGTCCAGAGCCTGGGGTACGCCATGCAGTGCTGGGTACAGCACCCCTGACTCTAACAGAGGCCGCTCCCCTCCCAACCTTTACCTCCATGCAGAGGTGCCTGCCCTGGTGCTTCCCCCAGTTCCCTCACCTGGTGGCGTGCTCAAACGAGGTGGCCTGAGCTGGAAGCCAAGAGAAGGACCCCGGGCACCCGTCAGGCACCCTCCAAGAGAGCTGGTTCTTCACAAGCACCAGTGACTGCCGGCATGGACAATAGGTGTCCCCGGTGGGGCAGAGCTGTGGACACAACCCTCGCTCACAGCTCTGCTCGCCCCAACCTCTAGTACTAACAATCAGCTAAACTGTAGTTGGTGTCAGCAGAAAGTGGCAGGATTCCCTGAGAGGAAAAAAAAAACAACCTGCAAATCTGATACCAGCAGAGTCAGAAGCAGACAAGCCAGAGAGATTCCTGAGGGCTCACTGCAGAGATGGAGGGGGCACCCGTGCCACAGGGTCACGACCCAGAGCCCCGCTAACAGCCCACAAGGTCACGGCCCAGGACCCCACTAACAGCCCATGGGGGTCAGGGTACAGGACCCCGCTAACAGGTGCAAACACTGCACCCATGTATAGGGAGAGGAGGGGAAGGACCGTCCATGTTTCCCAAGTGGACCTGAAGAACTCATCTCCACATTGAGAAGGGGGGAGTGTGGGGGTGCTGGGGGTGCTGGCTGCTGCTCCCACTGTCCTCCTGTGCACCCGGACACCCCCATCCACCCCCCCAGATCTCCCCTCCACACAGCATCTCTGGCCCCTACTGGTGCCACGTGGGTGTTGGCTGGACATTTTGAGAGCGAATGGTGTGTGGGAGGGGGCATGCCCGTGGGGTCCACCTGCTCTGAGTAAGTACAGTCATGAGTTGAGCCCCTCTAGCCTCAGGTGGCAGCACTGTCCCTCACTGGGGTCCCCACAGTTCTTGGAGTTTTCTCCAGGCTCTGTGCTTAGAGACTGCATGACCCACTGGGGAGACAGCAAGTAGCACTGGGGGTCTAACAGTTGGCCGCACTCAAGACAAGCGCTTCCCCCAGACCCACTGCGGGTCTGCTGGAAGAGACGGACAGCAAAGGGTCCCCAGGGAAAGAGGACAGATCCACATAGCTAGTGGGCCAGGGAGGGGCTGGAGTGGGACGTTGGGGTCCTTGGGGAGGGGTGGGTGGGGACACTGGTGATGGGTGTGGTGTTGGAATCAGGTGCATGAGGAACCATCCTTAGCAGTACTATAAACCACAATCTCAATCACCAAAAAAAAAAAATGTAATTGTCCAATCAGAAAACCACTTACTTCACCAAAAAAAGTAATTAATTAAAAAATTCTTCAAACTCTCTACAATATTGAAGCTGAAGGTATCTTTAAGGACAAAACGCCATTGACCAAACAAGTGGAAACAGAGATAAACAAATGGGACTATCTAAAACTAAGAAGTTTCTGTACCTCAGAAGAAACAGTGACCAGAATACAAAGACAGTCTACAGAATGGGAAAGGATATTCACCCAATACTTATCCTATAAGGGGTTAATATCAAAAATATACAAGGCACTGGTTGAACTCTGCAAGAAGAAAACATCCAATTCCATCAGAAAATGGAACAGAAACTTTCTCAAAGAAGAAATTCGAATGGCCAAAAGACACATGAAAAAGTGCTCTTCATCACTAATCATCAGGGAGATGCAGATCAAAACAACTATGAGATATCATCTCACACCACAGAGACTGGCACACATCCCAAAGAACAAAACAACTGATGTTGGCGTGGATGTAGGGAGAAAGGGCCTCTCCTCCACTGCTGGTGGGAATGCTGACTGGTCCAGCCTTTTTGGAAAACAATATGGACATTTCTCAAAAAACTAGAAATCAAGCTCCCATTTGATCCAGCAATACCACTTCTGGGAATATATCCCGGAAATGTAAAAAAAAGTGCAGTAGAAATGACATCTGCCACCTACTCCAGATGGAATCCTGGCGACCAAGAGCTTCCACAAGCAAGGCCCAGGTATGTGGATTCCAGGATTGAATCTCCAGGCCACATGGCAGCAGAGGACCTGGGCTGTCGCTCCCTGGGTCCCCACCTGCCCAGCAGACTAGCTATCACATCCACAATTTGCCACCAGGCACCATCTTAGTGCACCAACAACCCTGGCCCAGAGACACAGCAGCAAGCCCCAGAAGGCACCACAGCGCCAGAGATCTCTCCGGGCCCCATACTGAGCCAATATCACCGGGGCACCCCAGAGAGAACAGGTGCAGGAATCCTGGTGACCAAGAGCTCCCACAAACAAACCCCACACTCTCCCCGTATGTGGCTTCCAAGACTAATCTCCAGGCCACATAGTAGCAGACGACTCAGGCTGTCCCTCCCTGGGTCCCTGCCTGCCCAGCAGACTGACTGTCATGCCCACAATTTGCCTCTAGATGCCATCTTAGTGTACCAACAGCCCTGGCCCAGAGATGCCCAAATGAACCCCAAAATGAATTTCTGCCATACAGAGATGTCTCTGGAACCCAACCATTTACAATCTAGGAATTTACATTTATAATCGTGGCTGTGTGAGCTCCCATGATATTCAAAATGAGCAATGGAAAATAAATTATCTAGCGTCTGCCCCTGACAGGTAGGCCTGGATGGTAATGGGAAATTTTGAGCAAAACATAATGCCCGAAATTAGAGAAATTGCCAGAGGCAGGGTGAGGACTGGGATGTGGGTGGTGCAAAATGTGCCCTCGTGGAGGGATGGGTGTTTCATCATTGTATAGCTGAATCTCAGACATGAAAGCTTTGTAACTGTATCTCACAGTGATACAATTAAAAAAAAAAAGGTAATGTGGAGTTCATGCCCAATCCAATCAGCTTAATCAATGGCTGAACAAATAGCAGTATTCCTACATAATTTAAAAGAAAAAAAAAAGAAATGACATATGCACCTGTATGTTTGTTGCAGCACTATTTACAATAGCCAGAATCTGGAAAAAAACTGAGTACCCAAGAACAGACAACTGGCTAAAGAAACTTTGGTATATGTACACAATGGTATACTATGCAGCTGTCAGGAAAAAAAAAAGCCATGAAATTTGCATATAAGAGGATCAACATGGAGAGTACCATGCTAAGTGAAATGAGTCAGAGAGAGATAGACATAAAAGGACTGCCCTCATTTGTGGAATATAAAGTGACTTAATAGGAGACCAACACAGAAGGACAGTAAAAATAAGGGTCAGGAGGACTGCCCCACGGCTTGATAGCCGATCTCATGTGCTGGGGGAAAAGGTAGCTGGGATGGAGAAGGGATCATCACTAAGTAAATGATAGTTGGAGGGGTCACTCAGGATAGTAGATGCATCTTGAAAGTAGACTATGGACCAAACATGATGGCTGCTTGATACCTATATTGCAAACCATAACACCCAAAAGGACAGAGAGAGTAGGAGGGAATGCGCCCGCCACAGAGGCAGGAGGTGGGAAGGGGTGGGATGAGGGAAGAGATACTGGGAACACTGGGGGTGTGGAATGGGCACTCGTGGAGGGATGGGTGCTCGATCATTATATGACTGAAATGCAATCACGAATGTTTGTGAGTCTGTAACTGTATTCATGATGATTTATTTTAAAAAATGTGTTAAAAATAAGTAAATAAAATTCCTTCAATTAAAAAAAGAGCAGGGCCGAGTGATAGCACAGCGGGTAGGATGCTTGCCTTGCATATGGTCGACCTGGGTTCTATCCCCAGGATCCCATGTGGTCCTCTAGCACCGCCAGGAGTAATTCCTGAGCACGGAGCCAGGAGTAGCCCCTGTGTGACCCAAAAAGAAAAAAAAAAGAGCAGACTGGTGGGTGGGTGAGAGGGAAACAGGAACTTGGTGGAGGGAAATGGAAGGGGCAAAGGGATCTACGTTGAAACAGAGTATGCCTAAAACCCAATCAGGAATAACTTTGTAATTAGTGGCAATCAAATAAAATTATTTTATTTTATTTTTGCTTTTTGGGTCACAACCGGTGATGCTCAGGGGTTATTCCTGGCTCTACACTCAGGAATTACTCCTGGCGGTGCTCGGGGGACCATATGGGATGCTGGGAATTGAACCCCGCCGCGTGCAAGGTAAACGCCCTACCCACTGTGCTACCGCTCCAGCCCCTAAAATAATTTTTAATTAAGTAAATTAAATAAGAAACAAGAGAACCCCGAGTGCCAGGCTGAGAGATGGTCCAAAGGGCTGAGAGCACGTGTGTGTGCACAGGAAGTCATCCCCGCACCACCGGGAGTAACCCCGGGTACCCTCGGGCGTGGGCTGGAAACCAAACAATAAAATAACCAGATAAAGAGCCCCCCTCGGCCCCCAGGGCCCAGACAGACCAACAGCTAAGCTGCACCTGGTCCCTTTCCAGCAAGCCCTGCTCCCGCCAGCCCCTCCTCCTCTCCGCTTACCAGAAGCTTCCTGGAGCAGGCTGGGTCGGTACCGCGTCAGCCTGCGCGCAGAGGCCCCCGCGACCTGCCCCGCGCCCCCTCCCCCAGCACGGGTCCCCGCAGCCTCGCGCAGTTCTGGGTTAATTAACCTTCGGGTGAAATGCGGCGGCAGGAGCGCGCTTCCCCCTCTTGCAGGCGAGGAGCCGCGCTAAAGGCATTAATTAGGAACGTAATTAGATGCAGTTGCCTTTATTCTCTTAGCAGGTAATCTCCCAGCCTGCGCTCGGGAGGCGGGGCGGGGGCGCCCGCGTGGACTTGATGACTGCCAGGGGGCGTCCACCTGGCTCTGCCCCCTCCCAGTTGCCCGGCACCCGCAGCTGTCCTTGGGGCTGGACGCAGAGGCCGGGCGGCACCTCCAGGGACACGAAATGTGCCCACACCCAGTGACCTCCCAGGTTTCCGCTCACTTCTGGGACACGCGCGGACGCTGGATCAGCGGATGAGACTCGCACGGGCACCTGTCCCCGCCCCTGACCAGTCAGCCCCACCCATGCCGCAGCCGGGTGACCCAGGCACCAGCTGGGCCGCTATCCCGGGGCCTCCACGCCACTTGGCCTCTCCGGTGGCCTCTGCATTTCTCACGCCCAGGGACCAGTGCCTTGCCTGGCTGAGCTGAACAGCACAGCCCTTCAGGCCAGAGCCGGGACACTCGGACCCAGCCGGGCAAAGCGGCCCGTGCACCCAGGAGGGCTATCCTGGTGTGGTGGAAACCATCCCCAGCGATGCCTGAGAGGGCCCCACACCAGCACCACGGACACTCAATTGCCTCACACATCTCATATGCTTCCCTCAGTCAGGCTGCCCTTAGGTTCCCCTCAGGGACTCGCGGGATTTACTGGGCTCCCCTCAGAGACACACGGGGTCCACTCGGGCTCCCCTCTAGGACACGTGTGGGTCCACTGGGCTCCCCTCGGGGACACGTGGTCCACTCGGGCTCTCCTCGGGGACACGTGTGGTTCCACACCCACCCATGGGGCGGCAGCCGCCGGGCCAGCCTGCCTAGGCCTGACCTGGCCTGTGTCCACAGCAGTCAGACACTGTTGGTGGGACCTGGGTGGCCGGGGTCCCCGAGGAGCAGGCACAAGGCTGACCCACATGCAGTGAGGCTGAGAGCTTGGCGCCAAGGACAACAAAAATAGCCTTGGCCATCTCAAGAGGACAGAGGGCTGGGAAACAGCCTCAGCGGGCAACTGGGCAGGGTGAGCAGGCGAGGCCCAGGGCTGGCAGAGAAGAGCTGGCCAGAGGCACCGGCAGCCTTTGTCTCCCTTCAGCCACTTCGGCCTCTCTCCTGGGACGGTGGGGAAGGGCCCAGGTAGCCCCTGGAGCCCCAGCCGTCCCCAGGGGCCACCTGCAGCTTCTGGAACGTCCCAGCTACACCCCCACCCCCTGTCTGATTCCCAGGGTCGCTGCAGAGATGGGGAACCCGGGTCCAGCACATCCCCGCTGCAGAGATGGACAGTGGACAGCCGGGCACTGCCTGGTGGCTGCTCCCCAAGGCTCTCTCTAGCGACACGTGGAGCGCGGGCTCCCTCTTCTGTCCAGAGCCTGGAACGATCCAAGGCGCTGGTGGCTTTGAGTTCCCAGGGGAATTTATTTCTAACCCTTGTGGGCCAAGAGGCTGGGCTGGGTCACTCCTGCAGGCATGGCCAACAAGGTTTCTGCTTAAGGAGAGAAACCAGCTGCCACAGAGAAGGCGGCCTGGGGGCAGCCCTGGGGAAATGGGGAGTCGAGCAAGTCGGACGGGAGCATCGGCGTGGGCACGGCCAGGGGTGCAGAGGGGCCCCCACACAGCCTCCCCCCGGCTCGGGAGGAGACAGAAGACAAAGATCCTCCTCTGGGCCTGGGGCCGCAGCCTGTCCTCCTGCTGCACCTGGGACACCGACCTCCCCCGGGGTCTCCGTGACAGCCGCATCCAGCTGGTTCTTCCTGCTGGGACCCTGCTGCCCGGCATCTCCCGGCCCGACGCGAGGCATCACCCACATCAGCCCCCACCTGTGTCTTAGGTGACACTCCATAGAACTCTCCAGAACAGCAGACAGACCCTCCTCAGGGTCGCAGCCTTGGGAAGGCAGCTGGTCACCGGGGCTCACAATGTGCTTCCGGAGTCTGGCCAAGGTCAGTTGCCGCCATTCCCCTGTTGAAGTCATATCTCCTGGCAGAGAGCTGCGGGGTCAACCCAGGTGCCAGGACACCAGCTGAAGAGGGGTTCCCTGCCCCTCGGGCAGGGGCACACGGGGTGGGGGGTGGCTGCCTGGGGACCAAGGGGAAGCTGGGCATTCCTGGGGTGGGGGTCCTATTGCTGAAAGGATGCCAGAGACACTGGCTGGATTAAATCAGAGTTCGATAAAACTGGGGCACCTGCGGGCTGCCTCGCGCCCGGAGGGCAGCTGAATGAGGACACAGGCTTTGTGTTCGTGTGTTCCCAAGCCTGGAAGCTCTGTGGTCACTGAGTGACAACTCCCACATCCTTCCCACGTAACCCAGAGTCTCCTGCATCCTTCCCATGTAACCCAGAAACTCCCACATCCCCACGTAACCGGAGACGCCTGCATCCTTCCCAGGTAACCTTGAGGTGTCCTTTCACAAGAGGAGTGCACGAGGTCAGCTGCACGGGACTATACCCCCAACGCTTCTTGGTCCTACTCGATCCTGTCCCTTAGCGGCCCGACCCACTTGGCTGTACTCCCACACTTTGAAGTCCAGCACCTCCTGGCCGCTGGTGAGGGCCGTCCACTGTGGTTGCTTGGATGAGGAACACGTTAGCCCCATCCTTTTGCAGCAGTGAGAATCCCTCCCAGAGGGAAAGTCCCCTCAGAAACGGGGTCACCTGGATTAGGCCCCCTGAGGTTTCCTCATACACTAGAAGCCAAATGTAGGAGAAAGGAAAGGAGTAAGGAAAGATGCCTGACAGGAAAGAAAAGGCTTCATTCCAATGGACGAAGGCTGGAGTGGGGTCGGTCCCCTGGTGCCCACGATGGGCACAGTGGAGCTATGCCCTTGTCTGTAACACATCTGTGGGTCCACCTACTCAGTCCGTAACAGGGAGCAGGCACAGCGGCCTACACAACCACCCTCACGGCCAGGGCCTCCACCTAGGGCTGGCCAAGATGGAGTCAGTCCCATCCCTCACAATTCTGTCAAGAAAGTAGTCTGGGGTGGGGCGGGGGGGGGGGACAGCTACTTCCTGTACACATGTTCTCCGGGTGCTTTGTCAGCAGGCTTGTGGGGCAGTTGTGGCAGATGCTGCCTGGTCCCTGAAGCCCCGCCCATGTGCCATGGAGACCTTCACGGAGCCAGCTCGCCGCCCAGGGAGGCACAATGTGACTCACTCCCTCCCAGCCCCCCACTCCCAGACCTTCCCCTCTGGGCTGCTCCTCTCCAGGTTCCTGGGAAGCCTTTGATGATTCAAGCCTGATTTCCACCATCTCCAGGTAGGAGAGTACTACTACTTTTTTTTTTTTAATAATCTGAATCATTTTATTCATGACCCAGATAAAGCACTCAGGGTCTTTACTTCTCAGAAGCCCTTTGGTTCAGAAACTAATCGGTTTTTATTCATTGTGAAATGTCTATACACCAATAATCCACCGACAAGAGCAAGTTTTCCAATAATGTTCTGAGTATGTCAAAATGAAATAATTGTCAAATAGTTCAAACAAAAAGCTTTTTAAATGATGAAAAACATAGTAAATCTCCCCCTACCATGGGCACGTTCAAGTTAAGAGCTAAATTTTTCAGAAATGTTTTATTACTATCAAAGAGGGGCTGGAGAGATAGCACAGCAGTAGGCTGTTTGCCTTGCATGCAGCCAGCCCGGCCGAACCGGGTTCGATTCCTCCGCCCGTCTCGGAGAGCCTGGAAAGCTACTGAGAGTATCTCGCCTGCGCGGCAAAGCCTGGCAAGCTACCCATGACATATTCAATATACCAAACACAGTAACAACAAGTCTCAAAAAATGGAGACGTTACTGAGCCCGCTCGAGCAAATCGATGAACGGGAGGACAGTGACAGTGACAGTGACTATCAAAGAAACATGGTTTATATTTTGGGTTCTAATGGCCTAACAGCAGCGCTTTGGGATGTAATCTCATTACGTGTCCAGTGGCTGTCACCGCCCCACAGCACCAAGCCCCCCCTTGTGCCTTTTCTACCCCCTCGCCGTTCCTGAGCCCTCGCTTGGCAACCTTGGTTCTGCAGCCGAGGTCCAAGGTTTGCTCTCTTCGATTCGCTGTCCGGGTTTTACTTCTTTACATGCCACATAAAAATGAAATCATCAGACATTTGCTGTCCCTTTGACTTCCTCTGCTTAACATGATACACTCCAGTTCCATCTGAGTTGTAAGAAAGAAAATGCAAGGTGTCACCTTGAACCAGGAGGATTGTTTCACAGCTTGGACCAAGGGATAGCTCAGGAGGAAAAGTGATTATACTGCACACAGCTAACCCTGGTAGAATCCCCAACATCACCAAGGGTCCCCT
>JAOXYA010163184.1:0-21096 GCA_028565675.1 Sorex palustris | reverse complement strand
GTCTCAATCACTTGTCTAGATTTGAATGGAAACATCTTCACTTTTGGGACAAGTAAATCATATACCCTTTTTTATATTTATTTCTTTTTCATTTTAATGTAGACAAAATTCACAACTGTTGATATAGTTCTAGAGTTGAAATTGATTAGGTAACAAATCTCAAATATTAAAATAAATAAGTATAGAATCAGTTTATATGAAAATTATTATAGCTTATCACAGGGTTTTTAAGTTCTTGTATTAGAATTTATTGTTGTTTAATGCTAGTTTAGCATTCTGTGTCATTGTTTTTGTTTGTTGAGTTTAGATGTCTTCTATGTTACTTTTCCATGACATACTCCTCTTAAAGGACATAATTCCCCCTTGCAGTTATCTCCTAAACATCACATTTCCTCTTGACTTGCACAATTGCTTTATCTTGAATGAAAATAAGTGTTCTACTTTAATAATGCACACCTGCATATATTAAAATCAAAAAGCTGTGTTATTCAAAATGATTTTCTGTTTTGAACAAATGAGCAGGAATTATTATCAAAAGAAACTTTATGCGCTAAGAGAAGGAAAGTAGTCAGAAATGTCAAATGAGCTTAAACATTAAATTTTTAAATACAAAATCTGTTTCTTTGCATTATTTCTAGTAATTTTCTAGGAAAGGGAGAGAAAAATTTTGATTGAGACCACAAAAGTATTTGCATCCTTTGCCAAAAATAATGGCATATATCAATTCTATCATCATATGTACAAAATATTAGTATTTTAGTACTTTCAACAAAACTATGAAAGTTATAACAATATATCGAAAGGTTAAATATTATAGATGACATATTTTCATTATTTTCTAGGTTTTTAACTCAGTTTCTTTTTCATGCAAAACAAAAATTGCTTAGCTGCTGCTGGATTAAAATATAAATTCATTTGGGAAAGTCAGGAAAGTCCTAAGCAGCAATATCTAACCAGTCAAGGCCAATTCTGAGTACTAGTGCATATTATATTCAATCATACATCAAAGAGAATTCTTAATTTATAATACTGTATCTCTACTTTACAATGTGATTGTTCTCAATTCCACTGGAGTGGTTGCATTCGTCTGCAGAGTTCTTTGGATTTTGACTAAATATGTCTGGCAAAAGTTTTAGCAAAGTAATATATTCTAGAGATGAGTTGGAATGTAGATGTATCTGGAAATACGTATGTTTCTATATGTGACAGATAAATAAAGGAAAAAGGTGAGCATTCAAAGTTTGTGTTCTGTCTTTTATTTGATCTGTGATATTCAAGATGCCAAGTTAAATCTTGAAAAGTTCTGGATCATTTAATTGGAAGATTGATATATTATATGCAATATTTTCATTGGTTTGTTTAGTTTTCTTTGCTGGTCTTATTGTGTTTAAAAGAAAAAATGTTTTCTATTTCTACCAATGCTTTCTACAATCTTAATGTTTCTATTTATTTTGCAAAAAGATCCAGCCTGCTGTGTGTTACAATAGCACCACATGGTGACCAAGTCCTTCTTATGAACAGTCTGAAAGCTTAAAGTTTCTGGAATATGGTCCCAGTTCTAGGTCAATGACCTGTTGTTTTATTCTGATATCACTGGTACTTGTATCATTTCTTACTGAGCACATGCCCTTCAATAACAACCACAAAATCCTTGTGTAGCATATTTAACACAGATGAGTCTAGTCTATGTTCATCGATTTTAATAGGAAAAAAAACTTTTACTTTTCATTATTTAGTTTTATATTTCCCTCATTATTGTGATTTTTATTCTATATGCAACAGTGAAGAATGTATGCTGAAGACAAAATTTAAAAGTTTGATGGCATAATACATTTTATGAAAATAAGCTAAGTTTTGAGCCTACTCTCACATAGGGCTAAAAAATTAATGTGGAAATATAAAAGATCACTACGTGAAGTTCAAAAAATCAAGTACAACCTTGAAGCATTGATCATACTGAGAAAAATATATGTAAAAAATAAAAATATATAGTAAAATAAAACTAGAATTGTGTGTCCTAGTAATTATTCCCTGATCATTATGCCTACTTACATCTGCTGGCCACGTGTAAGATGAATGTATTAAGATATGCTTCTTAAGTGAATTTCATTTTCAGTGTGGAAATAGAGAAAGTGACAGATACTTAATAAATCTAAGTTGCTGTAAGGTATTTCTTTTTGTCTTACTAAAAAATAAGTGAGAAAGAAAAAGAAACTACTTGGTGAAGAAAGTAAGTTATTTATGTGTATGGTTATCAAAATTATTTTATATAAAAGTTCTCAATTAAGACTATTTGTCTTAATACAAACTTAAATAAGAACCAAGACTAAAATAAAAATTGAATAGTTTTAAATATGACTTGTGTTCACAAAGGAAATTAATGATAGATAAGAAAAATTAAAAGCATTTTATAAAGGACATAAAATACTTTTTATTCTATATTTTACATAAGATACTGACTATTCATTGAAAATAAAACTCAGTTAAAAGTATCTATATAATTTCTCATATGTAAGAATTAGACAGTTATTGCAAAATAAAATTGGACTCAAGATGTGTGGCCTTTAGCAGCAAGAACATAAATTTGGGGAGAAAGGAGGGCCTCAAATTATTTTATTTTATTTTGATGGGTCATGAAGAAATTATTTTATTTTGATGGGTCATGAAGAAAGATTCAGAACATTTCCAATTTTCCTGGCTTATCTTTATTTAAAAATATAGTCACTAATATAATATATCCATCTAGAATATAGATTAATCAAATACATTGCTTTTCTAAATACATTAAAGTTCTAAATGGCCAAGTATCTTATTTCTATTTATTTCATCACATTTGATATCAGATTTATATTAAACACTGATACTGATCATCTAATTTATTCTTACTTTAAGGAAAAGCAGGCACCAGTTGTACCTACCTACAGTTATGTAGTCACATAATCATACAAATTCCATGCTGCTGTGCATCTATACAAGCTCTTTGTATCACATCCTGGATCATCTTTTCTTTCTCTGACAGAAAATTAACACAGTTGTAAAAAAAAAAAGGACCCATAAGTATTCCAAATTAATTTTTTTGAAGTGGTAATTTAAGAATGATAAAATAAAGACAGGAAGAAATTATGTGGGAAATATATAATAAAGCACATTATAAAATGAGATTCTAAAGCGAAACAGCTTTTGTGGGATAGAAAGGTAGTGTAATGGGGCCAAATACATGCTTAGTTTGCTGATAACCTGGGTTCAAAACCCTGAACATTGGCTGTAGCTACTCGACCCTCCAACACAGGAGCAGGAGTAGCTGCTGAACACCACAGACCCCTAAACAAACACACATAATCTAAAGATAAAATTTGAAATGGCGATTGATTATTTAAATAGTTCCTATTCTTTAGACAAGACACATTATGTTTTGGGGTTAGTGGGACAAAAGTTATTAAACTAAGGTAAACAAAGTCTTTCAAACCATGAAATGTCTCTTTTTAATATCTATGCTTCTTATATGGAGACTGATAATAGTTTTTTTTTCATTAACTTTTAAAAAGAATATGGAACACTTCTGTATATATTTTAATGAAGAGTGAGTTGGGAATTTTCAAAGAGTAAGAAAAGTGCCAGGAATCCACTTGGGCAATCATTTCCCATGGTGAGATGACTAGTGAAGAAGAATAGAACAGCTGAACTATATCAAGATTGAATTTTAAGTTGATAATGTCCTTGCAGTACTGTCCTATTTCAGAGGACTTTCTTGGTTGAAAAGCAAATTTGGAAATCTGTTCAAGGTTAGATTTAAATCTAAAAGCTATTCAGAGGTTACAATATGTTACACTAACTTTTTAATGGAAAGTCTGTTCTAAAGTATAAATTTGTTCAAAAGCTTGTATTAATGCAGAATGCCATCCAAATAAGAAAAATAAGAGAAATAATCAATCACCAACCTATTATTCAATTCAGTATTCCTAATAACATTTAAATCCTTTCTTCAATATGAGCAATACCTTAAGTTAAATATTCCGGATATCCTTTGTAGAATCTATTAATGAAGAATGTTAATAGTAACGGCATTGGGGGTTCAGGGAGTATAGTTCAAAGTTAGAGTATTTCAATGTGTGAGTTTCTGGACATGCTCTCTAGCATGTCAATAAAGAATCTTAAAGTATTTATGTAAGTCTTCCAGATGTCATTATCATTCTCAAAAAGTCAATATTCCTTATTCTCCTGATTGTCCAAACAATTATACAAATGTTAAAAACACTATGTCTAAAATTAAACTTACCACTTCAGGTTTTCCTGCAGTCTGAAAATAGCCATGTGACATCAATGTTATTCATAACCAGCAACAGAAAACAAATTGTCTACCTTTGCCTTTTTGGCAGATCTGAGTGTTGGGGTAAAATCCCAAATAATAACGGTGGGCCTGGTGTCAAAATACTGAATGTAATCAAAATAGAGAGAGAGTAATGTGGAAACCATCTGCCCCACAGGTAGGGGGAGGGTGTGGGATGGGGGTATACTTGGGGTTTTGGTGGTGGAAAATGGGCACTGGTGAAGGTACAGGTGTTTCATTGTATGACCAAGACTTAAACCTGAAAGCTTTGTAACTGCTCTCACGGTGATTCAATAAATAAAATTATAAAAAATGAAAACAAAAACGCACTTGGTTTCCTCCTCAGAAAACAGACGCCTCCTCCTTGATGCCCCTCTCCCACCCAAGCACCCCTACAGTAGGCAGTCCCCACCTGTGACCCGCCCCTGGGGTCAGAGGCCCTCATCTCTGGGGCGTTTCTTTTATTTTTGAAAGGCGGGGGGCCCTCCCCCCACCCCAGCCCTTCCTGGCCACTCTCCTGCCATCTCTGTCCATTCTCTTCCCAACTGATGCCAGAAAACTGAGTCCCTTCTTTGGGAACGTTTTCTTCCTCTTCAAGTGTGCAGAGGCCTGCAGTGTCCCCCAGTCCCTGGCAGCCCAACGCTGGACCGACCCCTCCATGTCACCCAGTACATGTGTGACCATCCCCACCAAGGCCCAGTCATCCCGCACCCCTGTTCCTGGGGGCATTGCAGGGAGCGTGGGGCCTGGAACCTTCCGGGCCTCCCTGGTGTCAGGCAGAGGGAGGGGTCCCGCGTCCCCAGCATGGAGACGGGCCCAGGGGTCTGGCGCAGGCACCTCCAGCCTCTCTCAATGGGAACCAGCCCCGCCGCGCCCACCCCAGCCGGATGAAGGCCCGCATTCCCTTTCATGCTGTTTATTCTTTTGAACAAATTGTGAGTTTTACAAGACGCGCAGGGTGGGGGGTGGCAGACACATGTTCCCACCGTGAGAGTCTCAGGGGCTGCTGCCCAGCTGCCTGGGCCACTCTGCGCGCCTCTTCACAGAGCACAGGAGGCAAAGGCAGCACCCCCATGGGCTCCCCGACACCCCTGTGTCCCTGTCACAGCTGTGTCTCCGCTCTCCAAGGAAAGACCCCTCTCCCACCCAGAGTAGCCAACTCCTCAGTGTTCTAAGAGAGGAAACAGGATCAGAAAGGGAAAGGGACTGGCCCAAGGCCCCACAGCAAGTTTTGGGGAAACAGTTTCCAGGAAAACAGCAAGACCTGTGACCCAAGGGCTGGCACGCGCCCGTGAGTGGGCGTGATGTGCTGGGAAGCAGGGGTGCTCACCCTATCCCCTGCCCCCAGGCTTGCTTTCTCCATCTGAAGGGGGGGGGGAGCCTACTGAGCTCTGCATCCCCGACACCCCCAGCCCCCACCCAAGGAAAAAGCTGGTCAGGCTCTGCGGCTGGGCAGCGGCTTGGAATGGCCACTCTGCAAGGACACACCTTGCTGGCAGAGCTCTTACCCAAATGAGCCTCGAAGAGGGCGTGGATGTGGCCTCAGAGAGGAGGCAGCCCCCTCTTTCCCAAGAGCCATGGTGGGCGGACCATGGTGTGTCCCCCCCCCCCGGGGGACCACCAAGCCGAGGCCGCTTCTAAAACGGCTGTGCTGTCTCCATGCATGAGGGCGCCCCTCTGCTCTCAGACTGTGAGCTCCTCCCACACCCTACACTCTAGCCAGCCCATCCCCTGCCCCCCCACACAGAGCCCCTCCATAAATTCTCCCAGGAAGACTTGAAGCTCCTGGGGACTATTTCTGGCAGGGGAGGGTCCACTGACCTGGGTAGAAAGGGCCACGGTCTGAGAGGTCGCTCTCATCTTCCAAGCATGAGAAGGGGGAAGTGCAGGTGCAAAGGGCCTGAGGCAGGACCAAGCTTGCTGGTGCAATGTATAGAGCCCAGCAGGGCTGGTGTGTGGTAGCAGGGAGGTTCACAGGACAGTGGGGTCCCCAGCAGCATCAGCCTCCCAGCCACACCTGCGCGGCCAGGAGGAGAACACCTGGACGAGCAGGAGGGTTGCCTGCCTGCCCTGACCACTCCTTCTCCCTGACCTGTGTGCACTGCCTCTGACCTGGCCGGGCTCGGCGCAGAGATGGGACTGGGGAGCTCCCTTCCTGCGGGGCCCAGCGTGCAGCGCCACAGCCTGCTCCTCCCTGCCCTCCCCACAGCAACCCAGGCTGCTCCAGCCCTGCGCCCCTTCAACCCCCGAGATACAGCACCGCCCGGCCCACTTCCTTCTGTATCACTTCCCTTCACTGGCCTCTGCCGGCTCCTGCCAGGACCCCAGGTGATGTGCAGGAGTCTGCATGGCTGGGGAGGTGCCCCCTGGTGGCCGTCCCTTCAGCATCCTCTCTCTCCTGAACCCTAACCCTGGTGGGCTCATCCCTCCCTCAGCTCCAATGTCCAAGACCCACCGCGTGGAGGCAGAGACCCTCCCTCGGCTGCGGTGTGAGGAAAGGCAGCCTCAGAGCGGAGAGGGGTTCCCAAGTCCCAGTCAGCAAAGAGGCAGGGACCCCGTCCCCCCACTTCCGCTGGTCCCCGCGTGGGCCGGAAGAGGTGCCGAGTCTCCGAGGGAGGAGACTGAGTTTCGGAGCAGAGACATGTCACAGTTCCCCATGCCTGCAGCTCGTGGGTGGTGGTTGTGGTGTGTGTGTGTGTGTGTGTGTGTGTGTGTGGTGCTGAGAACGGCACTCAGAGCCTCACACATGTGTGAGACATGTGCTCCCCATCCCCAGCTCGGAACTGTTTGTTCCACAGTACCAGAGAACACTGGACTTTATCCGCTCCCCAGAACCGAGCACAAAGCACAGCACTCTGTGTGTGGTGGGGGAGCATGGCCGGGCCGGGATGTGACTGAGACGCTGCAGGGACAGGCCAACCCACTGGCCAGTGAGGAAAGGGAAAGCCGGTGTGCCGGACTGCAAGGGCCTCAGGGACTGGCCCAGGGGCCTGGTGACGGCAGCTGCCCCATTGCCTCCCCGGGCCGAGAGCACTGAGCCACGGGCACAGGCTCCCCGGGCTGCTCCAGGACTCGAAAGTGGGGTTTGCCGTGGTCAGCTGAGGCCTCTCACGCTTCTGAACAGCTGGACACCGCTGCTGCCAGGGGAAGGGCGAGTGGCCTTGCCCGCTTGAAGGAAGCTGGGTTCTGCCACAGGGCAAGGGGACTCTTCCTGGACCAGGGCACCCCGGGGCCGGGGAGACACTTCCATGCTCTCCAAGGGCTGGACTGCAGTGGGGCGGGATGACCTGCAAGGGGGGGGGCTAGCCTGTGGGGGGGCCTGACCTACATGGGGGCATCTGACCTACAGGCGGGGGAGATCTGTGGCCCTGCCAAGTCTGCTCTGCCCATCACTGTCCTTCCTGGCAGACACGGAGCCTGCACTTGCACCCGCAGCCCAAGGGACCCTCTGCTTTCCAGCCCCCAGAGGCTGGCCAGTGTGTCTAGCAGGGGATGGCAGGTGGGAGATGGCAAGGCAGGCCCGTTCCTGCCTGCCCCTCCCTGTTCTGGGCCCTTTTCTTTCTTATTAATCGGGGCCCTTCACAGTGGTGCTATCGGGAGGTTCCGTGCCAGCCCTGCACTGTGGCACTTGCCCAGTGAGGCTCGGGGCCACAGCCCACACCCAGCAGTGGTCAGGGGCCCTGCGGTGCTGGTGCCAGCTCAGGGCTCCGACCGTAGGCACGTGCCCTCCACATGAGCCTCGTGTCAGCCCTTCTGGTTTCTTTGGGGGGAGGGGGACCCAGTTCTGCCCTTCTGTGGCCACAACCCCTGCATGGCTCGGCCGGCACAGCCACCTCCCGAGCTGGCCTCTGACCCCTGCATCCCTGCCTGCCACGGCCCCTTTGACCTGCAGGTAGATCTCCCGGGCAAAGGGATGGAGGCCGCATGCCCACAGGGGGCCACCCACCTGAACCTACAGGACAGTTTCAGGAGGAAGGACAATCCCAGACGCACTCTAGGGGCCTGGACAGGGTGGGAGGACAGTGACCGGGAGGCAGAGATGAGGGGAGACATCCCCAGGGGGGCACGTTAGGAGGCTGAGGGCAGAGGACAGGAACGAACCACGGATTTGCCACCACATGCGTGATGACCCCAGTATGGACTCGGAAGTCACCCCTTCCTGCCATGCTCCCACAGAAGGGACAGAAATGTGCCAAGAAGGGCACAGCTGGCTTCGAGGGAAGCAAGGTCAGTCTTCCCCATGGCACCACTCGGGGCAGGTCAGACCACAGTCACAAACAAGGACACGCGCACCCTGGGGACCAGGCTCCAGCTCCCTGGGCAGGGAGAGTCAGCAGAGGGCCGGTGGTGGAGGGAGCCTGTCACACCTGCTCCGTAGTTGTTCTCGGCTCAGGGGACAGGACCCGGGCCAGGGCCGCTCTTGAGGGGGTGACTGACATCACCCACGACTGACGTCAGTACACAGCGGTCATTAAAGACCCTCCCCAGATGTTCAGAAACACCATCAAAGGCCAGTTGGAAGTGACTGGGGTTTCCCACTGGGCATTTCCCAACAAGGTGGCATTTTCTCTCAGGTGCCCAGGAGAAGGGCAGGGGGCAGAGTTCCTGCACACAGCTGCCAACAGGGGGCAGACCCTCCGTGTTTGCCGGGTGACTGCATTGGAGCTGGAAATTAATTGCCCGTGAACTTGGAAAAACAGCCAAGTCTGCACGAAGGGTTCCATGGCGGCCTCGACTACTCGGGAGAAGAAAGAAAGAAGTTGCTCTGATTCCAATTAGAGAGGGAGGAAGATGAAGAGAGGCACCACCCAGCAGCTAATTGCTGACAGGCCCGCGCCTGTGCCCGCTCGCAAGCCAGAGCTGACATGCTAGAACACGGGCTCACTCGCCATCTGCTCCCAATGAGCAGGGCTCAAAGGCCCACCAGCCACATCTGCGCCCAGGATGCGCCGCTCGCCCGGGGAAGCCGCCAGCCCGCCCTCCCGCTCACTCCCCAGCGCCCGCCTGGAATCCCAGGAGGACAGGACATCACGGATGGGGGTGCGGGGACTGGGACCTCCGTGTCAGGATGCCACTGCAGACGGGGTGGCCGGGTCCTCGGCCAAGGGTCAGTGTGGAGCGGTTGGCTGGGATGGGAAATTCTGAGTGGGGGACACTGTGACAAAAATTAAGTAGGGGCTGGGGAGTGCAGCAGAGCATAGGCCTCACGTGTGTGAGGCCTGGGGTTCCATCGGCACCCATGGCCCCTCAAGTACACCCCCAAAATGTATGTGCTTCCCATAAATAAAATAACGGGGGGGGGGGCAGAGAGATAGTATACTGGTTAGGGCATTAGCCTTACATGCGGCTGACCCCGGATAGATCCCCGGCAGTCTTTATGGTCCCCCAAACCTGCCAGGAGTGAGCCCTGAGCATACAGCCAGGAGTAAGTCCTGAGCACCGCCGAGTGTGCACGCCCTCCCAATAAAAAACAAAACAAAACAAAACAAAACGAAATAGGTAATCTGTAATAGAAACTGGGTGGAAACAGCCCACAATCCCGATCAGTGCGATGGCAGTGACACGGCAGGGGCCGGGCGCATTCCACACTCGGGCCAGGCTGCGCGTGGATGCGGGGACGGGTCTCAGCACTTCCTGCCACGGGTCCCTCAGAGAGCCAAGGGCTCTGTGAACTTGGCGGGGGGGAAAATCATAGCTCGCTTTTCCACTAACCTCTAACTATAATTCAGTGTTTCCTGCAATTATGAGCGCAGGCCACAAACCCCAGAAGAATTAGCAGCGACTTGGTCCATGATCGAAATCGTGGATTTCCTCCGTCGCTTTACACTCGTGGCGGAGACGGCAGACGGCCAGTGACATCACTGCTGCAACCCTGAACCAGTGACTCGCCTTCCCGCTAGATCTCATTACTCCACGTGTGAGTCAAGGGGTCCAGGTCCTATTACCAAACCGCAAGTGTATTTCTCTACTGCAACAAGCATATTCCACATAATTGGTTTCCGCTGTAACCCTCCGGCTTTCATTTTATCCACTCCAAGAGGGGTCAGAGGCTTTCCCAGACTGACAAAGGGGCTTCCGGTTCAGAAGAGGCTCAAAAGCCCCGATCTGGTGTTAATGAAGAGCCAAGTGTGCAGAACAGTGTGAATCATATGCTACCGTTTGTGTGGGTTTTTTTTTTGAAAGATGGGGGGGGGGCAGATTGGAACACTCAGAAAGGGACCCACATGGCTAGGCTCCGGGGGGCCCTTGGCAAAGATGCAGGGGGGGGGCTCGGGCCAGCCTTTCAACGCCCAGGCCTGAAACAGGTGAGCACCGAGGGGGAGAAAATGAGGTGAGCTTCACTCTAGATCTTGCCTCGTCTGGAGAACTCCAAGACAAAAGGGCAGTGAGCGGGCAAGGCTGCCGACAGCGGGCAGACTGAATCCTGTCCGGGTGACAGCTGAGCTCTCACAGGGCGCCCCAGGAAAGCGCTCATGCACCTTCACAGCTGCATGGGAACCTGCAGTTACCGTCCAAGGAGAGCTGAGTTTACCCAATGAACAAATAAGAGCACATTCTCTCTGGATGGGACAAGAAAGGGGGCTATCTTGGAGGGGAGGGACAAAAACAGGTCCTAGAGGTTGGGGATTAGTTCCTGCTATGCGTCAGTGGCTTACTATGACCATGCTCTGTTTACACAGTCACAGTCACAGTCCTCCCGTTGTTCATCGAATTTGCTTGAGTGGGCCCAGTAACATCTCCATTGTGAGACTTGATGTTACTGTGTTTGGCATATCGAATATGTCACAGGGAGCTTGCCAGGCTTTGCCCTGCGGGCTCGATACTCTCGGTAGCTTGCCCGGCTCTCCGAGAGGGACGGAGGAATCAAACTCTGGTCGGCTCTGTTTACATGCACAATTCTTTTTTAATTTATTTGTTTGTTCAGGGTCACACCTGGCAGTGCACTCGGGTTACTCCTGGCCCTGCATTCAGGGATCACTCCTGATATTGCTCAGGGGACCATCTGGGGTACCGGAGATCAAACTCAGGTCGGCCACGTGCAAGGCAAATGCCCTACCCACTGTACTATCACTCCATCCCTGCTCACAATTATTTTCAAACCCCCACAAAAAGTATGGAGCAAGATGATTAAATGAGTGCCAAAAAAGTTAGTCTGCTAAAAAAAATCAAAACTGTTTCCTAGGTTACATTTGAATGAAAAGCAATTTTTGTTGATTAATTTCCCATTGAACCCATGAAAGAGTTTATATTTAAATTGCAATATAACTTTTTTGGGGAGGTGGAGAGACACACCCAGTGGTGCTCTGTACTTACTTCCAGCTCTGTGCCCAGGGGTCACCGCTGGTGGAGCTCAGGGGACCACGGGTGGTTCTGGGGATCAAACCGGGGTCAAGGGTATGCAAAGCAAGTAGCTTGCTTGCTGTACTATGCCCCCAGCTCCCAATACTACTAATAGTCGTTTTGCAAACAAGCTGACTTCAAGCTTCTTTGTTCATCCTCAAAAGGAAAACAAAGGGTTCAGAAACATGAAGGGGGAAAAAAATCCATTCCTGTGCAGGACGGGAGAGGGGGTGCTATTCACGGGCCTAGAGACTCGGGTGGCTGGGGTCTCTCCACGCACCAAGAAGCAGGAGCGCACACAAGGTTAGGGGCTTAGCCAGTCCCAGCAGGGACTCTGCTCTAACCCACCTCTGCCACTCGGAGACGGCAGGACCCTGCACGAGACCCTTCCTCATCCCCCTGATCTATAAGATGTGGGTAGCCTGGAGGATCACTGCCGTGTCGAGGACAGAGTCATGGCAAGTACCTGGCATGCAGGAAGCCCTGGAAACCACCTCCATGTGGGCTCTGGTGGTCCTGGGCCTCCTGGCTTGGTCTGAGGAAGGACCCCGCAGGTGTCTGCTGTGTCTGCATTTAACATCAGAGCCCTGGTCTATGTCCTCAGGGTCCAAAGGGAGGCTCCGGGCCCCTCACTGGAAGAGGCACAGAAGAAGCATGGGTCTAAGCCCCTGAGCTGAAGTCAAGGAGAAGAGACCACGGCTTGTTCTTGGGACCAAGGAGTTAGAGGGCCACAGTCCAGACCACCTACTGCAGTGCCAGGAAGGAGCTGGTAGGATCTCCCTGGCAGTGGGACAGGCCCACCACCCTGATGGAAACCCCAGGGTCCCGTTTTTGTCTCCAAGAAGCCCCCTGACATACCCCCCCATCCTACTCTCCAGAAACTCTGGGGGCTCCTGAGCATCTTGCCTGCAGGGCCCAGGGGACCAGTTCCGGGCACCACATGTGCAGTGCCCCACTAGCCATGGGAACATGCATCTGCACAGAGGGTTGTGGGGAAGCCCGGGGCATGGCGCTGTCGGCAAGACCCTGGCAACTGGAGCTCTCGGCACTGGCACACAGATTGGCCCAACTGTCCACGTCAGCCTCCTCCCAAAGGTTTTGCGATGGTGCACATGAGTAGGCAGAAGGCAGATTCTTTAGATTGCTGGCCCTGGTGCTGGCCTTTCTAGAATATTGAAAGAAACCAAAGTGCATCTACCCAGTCCGTGATGAAACCTCAGAATGGCGGGTCACAGCACACGGATACCAAAACTCCCCATCACTCGAGTCGAGGATGTGCGTCGCCCTCTGGGGCACTGCTCTTCTGGATGCCTCACTCCGCTTCGTAAATGAGGCACCTCGTGAGGATCATATGGGAGACATGTAGGGCTGACCCTTGTTCCCTCTGACCATGGTTGTGGTTGTGGAGTGGGGAGTGGGGGGCAGCAGGAGCGGCAAAGATACCCGCCTATGCATTCAAGCACAGGACATGAACCAGGAGCTGGGGACAGAGCAGTGCATGAGACCCGGTCACTCACTGCCTCTGGGAAGCTTGAGGGGTAGGAGTGGGGGTCTACTGAGAGAGAGCCACGTCGGTGGCAGAAGACAGCAAGGGCGTTAGGGAGGGCAGTGGAGGCCCAGGGCGCGCCTCCTAAGCCTTGCCACGGTTTGCCTGACTCGCACCTTGAGGTGAGTCAGAGCTAAAAGTGGTCAAGGCAGAAGGCTCGGCCTGCGCCGGAGCACAAGGAGAGAAAGCGGGAGAATGGGAATCCCTAAGGCACGAGGGCTGGGGCTGGGGTTTGCAGACAAAGCTCGAGCACGCGGTACAGCCTAGGAGCTCAGCGTTTTGATTTCTGGGGAAGATCCCGGCTCCAAGCCAGCACTGCACAATCCCACTCCACCTGCTGGGTTTGTTTTTAAGACTCCTGATTGGGTGTCGATCGCTAAGCAACAGACCCTGCATCTCCGCGGCCGGCGTGCCCTCTCCTGGCGGCTCTCTGCTGCTGCATGCGGCGGCAAGGAATGCCCCAAGCTGCCCTCTCCGGCGGGGGCAGTTGGGAAGGAGCCCGAGACCCTTTTTCTCCCCGTAGTGAAGGTGAGAAGAGCGGCAACAGAAGCAGCCGTTTTTGCTGCTGGAAGCACCATTAGAACCCCATCCTTCAATTTGTCACACATGCAGGTCTGTGTACCTGATGGTTATAACCAAGACTGGCCGGGTCTGTGTAGCAGCGGCTGCAGACCTGGTCTAGAGGAAAGCTTGGAGGAATCCCGGCCCACCTGGACGACCCTGAGAACCTAGAGGCTGGCCGGGGTTACCCTGGGCACAGCGAAGAAGGCAAAAGCTAGGTGCCCAGCATGTGGGTGCCTTACTGGGAAGACAAGCGTCTGTGCTCAGATCTTGGGGACTGAGCCAGCCCAGGTTGCTTGTGGATGTCCCCCCACCCCCCCCCAACCACAGGACTGGGACGTGCTGTTCAGGGGCTTCAAGCCCACCAGGGATTCCAAGCACTGGTCCTGAGCGGGAGTAGAGTCCGTGTGCTCTGAGTATGAATGGGATCAGCTTCATCAATGCAGCATCACTGAAAAAAGCATGAGAACAGGGTCGCGATGTAGCCCCCCTGGCCATGCTGCAGGTCAGGAGTGAGGCCAGTCGGGGGTAAAGGTACTTCCGTCCCCTTGGGCACCCACACTCATCAGGTCCAGGATGCAGGCCAGCACTGCCCCATGGGCCTGAGGGCCTGGCTTTGTCCTGCTGAGCTGACAGTCTGTTCTGGAAAGCGGGAACCAAAAGCTCATAGTACCACAGGGAGCCACGTCCAGGCCTGGGCCCCGCCCCTGCCACTGAAGATGTGGAGCAGTTAGATGTCACTGCCCAGTGATCCTCTGCCACTGTCCTAGTAGGAGGCCAGCCTGTGCTGTCAGTCTGCCTCAGACACATCTCTCCGGCTGTCATGCTCTCAAGGTCCCCCACCCTCCCTAGCCCACTCTGGGAGTATCAATCTTCACCTCATCCTCACCCCTGCACAAGTTTGGTGAAGATCCAGACTTTTCCAGAATGCCTTCTCTGCCCACCCACTGCCACTCTCCTCTGGGACCCTGTCCACCTGTTTCTCCCATTGGACCTGTCCTTCAGGCCAGGCTGTGATCTCCAGGTTGATCCCAGCAGTCACTGGGGTGGGGAGAACAAAACCAAGAGCTCTGGAGCCTCCAAAGCGCCGCGGGAGACCCCACACCTGCTGGCCTGTGAAAGGAGCCAGGAAGGACACTTTCCATGCAAGCTCTCTACCGCTTGGGGCCAGTAATAGCACCCCGGGTAGGGCACTTGCCTCGCGTGCAGCTGACCGGAGTTTGAGTTCTGGTACTTCGTATAGTTCCCTGAACACCACCAGGAGTAATTCTCGAGTCCAGAGCCAGGAGTAAACCCTGAGCACTGCTGGGTGTTACCCCCAAAGAAGGTCTCCACTGTTTGAGAGACTGGTATTTATACGGCATGAACAGGAATGGAAGCCAACTACCAGCCTCGCCGAAGCCTCGCCCTTCAAGGGAGAGTGGGAGGGAGGCAGAGCGGAGGTGACTTGTCCAGACAAGAAGAGGACAGACAGACCCACAGCCCTGACAGCCCCAGCCCACCCTTGCTGACTCCACAAGCATTTCATGAGCAAATAACCCTTCCACACAGACTTTTGTTCTCATTTTCTTTCAAATCAACGGTTCGGAGAAAAAACTGAAGTTGCAGGTGCCTGGAAAACAGGATTCTATTCTCAGAGTAGCCTGAGTGCTGAAGGAACAGTCAACTTTTTAGTCAGAAATCACTATTTATTTAAAAAAAACAAAAACAAACATCAAATATTCAAACACGAATAGAAGTTTTAAAACCAGAAATGACGCCAAAGGTGGCTTAAACTCTAAGGAGGGGAGGGGCTATGGCCCTGGTGCTCAAGGCATTCCCTACAAAGGCCCTCAGGGGGCGGTGGGTCAGCATGGAGGCAGGACGCTGCAGAACCAGCTGTCAACGCCCAAAAAGGCTCACACTAGCCTCTGGATGTCTGTCAGAAGCTGCAAGTCGGCCTGGTGAAGGCGGCGGAAGCAGGAGACGAATAGATGGTGTCCCTGTCCTGACGAAATCAAAGACCGCCTGTGCGGGGTGGCTGCTGAGAGCGGCACGACCCAGAGATGCTTCAATTCATTTCTAAACTGGGGCTTCCACCAGCAACCGACTTCCCTCTCTCCCCTCCAGCCTCACAAGCTCAGGATCCAGAACCTCCAGTTCCCTCCTTCCTCCCGGCCTGAGACAGGAAATAACCGCTACCCTATTGCCACTCTCCGTCCTCCTTCACCTCACTCAATACGGTCAACAAAATCATGGTTCCCTCCCCTTCTCCCCGCACCCCCCTCGGGGCTCCCACAGCGGCAGTGGGCCCGGTCTATGGTTTAGTCAGACTTCTCCTGGGTTGCCAGCTGGCTGGGATCCTCAGGCACCTCTGCCTCTGCCTCCTGGGCATCTGCAAAGGACAAAGCAGAAGGTCTAAGCTTCTGGAAGAAGGAAGGTGGCACAGGGGATGGGGCTCAGCCACACCACACCACCTTGCACGTGAGGCCCTGGGTTTGATGCCCAGCACCATGGAAACAAAAAATAAGAGGGAAAATTGCACCATGTTTGCAGGTGCAAATTTTTCTAGGAGGGATTCCTTGTCATTCCCCCTTAATTTGCCTTTATTCTACCAGGTATAGGAGACCATAACTGTGCTGGACATAAGCCAGACTCCGTTACATACTCCCTCCTCCCTCCTCCCTGCAACGGGAGCACACAGCCCATTCTGTGGCTCTGAGCCTCATCTACTCCCAAGGTGATGACTTGTGGGTTTCAGGCCCTGGGACAGGGATGACGCCAGTGAAAAGGATCCTTGATTCACATTGCATCACTCCAAGCTGCTAGGCCCTCAGGTACAGCTCGTGAGCAGTGCCACCACGAGGCCGAGGCCAAGCTGGTGGGAGCATAGGGCAGATTCCACCTGCCTCTGCTCACACAGCTGCGAATGCCGGGGCCGGGACCCTGAAACCATGAGAGGTTCAAAAAGAAACCCGTGGCAATTTCACACCCAGGTTTCTGGGTGAGCCACAGTCACTGTGTACTGGCTCATTTTCCAGAAGCCTGAGGCCTAGAGGAGGGGGCAGGGCCCAAACCACCCAGAGCCCCAGTGCCCCCCTCCCCCAAGACCCCCCTGCCTCCCGATCCCAGGCAGCTCCAAGCCGCTGCTTCAGGTAACACGGGCTGCTTCTCTAGGCCCCAATTGCCAGAGAGGCCAGTGGGGAAGACCTGAGTATTGAAGTTGGGGACGACCCCAAGGCCCAGCCCATGTGGACTTCTGTTCTCTCCACACCCCTTCCTCCAAAAAGTCCCCCAGTCTCCTGCTGTCCACATACCGGTGGGCTCCCTGTCCTCCCTTTCGGTGTCAGATAGGATGGTCAGCGAGAAGGTGGGGGGAGGCGGCGGTGGCGGCGGCGGCGGCAGTAAGTGCAGTGCAGACAGGAAGCCTGGTGGGAGGAACTGGGGCTGCTGTGGCAGCGGCGGAGGTGGCACTGGTGGCACATAGAAGCTGGATGGGAAGTCCCCGATGGGCTCGGACACCTGCATAGCACACAGCAGGGAAAGCGATGGGGAGTGGGTGGGTGTGCGGTACTGACCTGCCTTGTCTCCTTGACACCCGGCCAGAGACAGAGAGCCAGGGAGGTGGGCACAGACTGGCACTTCTGTGTGTGTGAGGGCCCACAAACCCACAACCCCAGGGTGCCAGACAGAGGTGCCAACAATGTCCTCTGGGTGTCTAGGAAGGCAGCGTGGGAGATAGGAGTGAGGCCAGACGGGTACCTGGGTCTATCCCAGGCCACGCTGCCCTTTCTGAAGGGCTTTCCCAACACACGGAGCCATTTAAAACTTGAAGGTTAGGCCCCAGCGGGACCCTGTTGCGACATGACCAGATGTAGTGAGGGAAGCTGGCCAGCTGGGGCAGGAGGTGCTGGCCACTGGCCCTTCCTCAGAGGATGCTGCTGGGCCTGGGACCGAGAAGGGGCACCAAGCAGGCTGTGTGTCCTCAAACGCTGTCCTTCGGTCCAGGTGGCAGACCAATGGTCCGTGTCCTACTCGACATGGCTGCGCAACACCCACAGCTGCCTCCCACAGAAGGTCTGCATCCTACCAGGCACTTGCAAGTGTCCTTCACAGAAACACGGTGTGACCTGCAGGCGGTCCTCCAACCACTCCTAAGACTGCCTGGGCCTGCTGGTGCCGAGTCTGCCCACAAGGAAGCCCCACGGGCCAGCCCCGAGCCAGCATGTCCGCTGCATTTCCCTGGAGCGCCTCGACAGGCGGTGAGGAGGGGCCTTCAGGCCACCTCCAGACTAGGTGACCTCCCAGCCCATGGGGCTCGGAAGCACCAAGGTTAGACTGGACCAGGCTGTGTCCATCTTGAGGCGTATGTTCCTCGTAGACAGCAGCAGCCGGAGGGGTGGTAGGGCGTAGAGGGATGAGGGTGGAGTCAAGTCCCAGGCTCTGGGGTCTGAGATCTCCCTGCAGACACCGCCCGACCCGCTGAGCCGTCATGAGCAGGGCAGGGAAGGGGGTTGCTGGTGCTTTTTCTGACAGCCGCTCCGTCGGCCGACACTCCCTCTGGCTCTCAGCTCGGGCCTGAAGCCCGTGGTGGCAGCTGAGGCCCTGGGAGCCCACCGAGACCCACTTCTCGCCAAGGCTGTCTGGCAGCCTGTCAATCAGAGCATTCACTGCCCTGGCAGACGGCAGGTGTGTGCTGCAGTTGGCCCAGCCTCTCTCTTTGTGGAGAGCGTTGCTGTCCCAGGCTGCCGCGCAGTGGCCAGTGCCACAGACTTCAATTCGGGCGAACCTCACCCGTGCCCTGTACCCGACCCAGGCCAGACCCGGGGGAAGAATCAGGAAAGCTTGCCGCCAAAACAGAGAGGGCTTCAAAAGCAGAGAGTGAATATGGGGGAAACGGTCTGCCATAGAGGCAGGGAGAGGGCTGGGACCAGGGGATACCGGGGACATTGGTGGTGGAAAATGCACACTGGTGGGGGGGGGGGGGTTCCATCATTGTATGACTGAAACTCAAACATGGAAGCTTTATAACTATTCCATGGTGATTCAATTAGAAAAAATTAAAAAAAAAAAAAAAGGAGGCGGCTTTTCATCACTGTGGTCTGCAAGAAGCTGGGAGCTGAGACCACAAAGGCAGGGAGCCTGGCTCAGGCTGACCCTTCCCGGGTCAGCTGATTCTCATGCCCCGCCTTGGAAAAGGCTCAGCAGTAGGGAGCGCTTCGCTGGCCCCTGCAAGGGCGGTTCGCTGCTGCCCGCAGCGCCCATGGGCACCGACGCACGTCCTCGCTCTCAACGCCAGCTCCCAACGTGCCCTGGAAGGCTCAGGAAAGCCGGAGCGTGTGGGAGGGGGGCAGCGCCCACATCTGGTCTGGTGCTGGTATGCCCTGTTGCCACCCCAGGAAAGTAAAAGCCCCCGCCCCCGCAGCTTGTGAAGGAGCCCCTCAGAGTGATGGGGGCTGCTGGTTGACGCCCCCCTCTGCACTGCACCCCGCGCGGGGCTCGGAGGACACTGCGGCGTTCTGGGGATTGGGCCGGGAGCGACCGCATGCAAAGCAAGCGCCAGACCTGCTGCACCACGGCCCCTGCCCCCGCGCCCCTGCTCCCGAGGCCGGTGGGGCCTGAGCTCTGGAGTCCACACGGGCACCTCGCCGGGGCGGGTAACGGGCGGGTGAGGCACACGGGGCACGGGTCAACGCCCGCCCGCTACCCGCACCCAGGGCGTGGGACGTGCCCCTCCGCGGGCGAGCCAGCGGGCCTCCCGGGGTCGAGGGCGGCCCCCCCAGAGGACGGCGCGGGACTCACCAGGTCTCCTCCGCGGTAGTGGCCGCAGGACACGTGCCGGAAGTCCCGCTGCAAGGGGATGCCCGAGCCGGGGGCGGCGTCCGGGTAGCCCAGCGGGAACGGGCGGTAGGGCCGCATGCCGGGGTACAGCTTGCCGGGCTCTCGCTCCAGGTACTCGGGCCCCGCCGCGCCGTTGGGGGCGATGCTCAACGGGAGTCCTGCGAGTGTCAGAAACGCGGGCGGGGGCGGGGCGGAGAGCGTCACGTGACCGCCCCGTCCCCTCGGATCCATTTAACGAAGAACGCTCATCCAATCCGCACAAGCCCCCCATCCCCCGCTTTTCCGGCCTTCGGGGGGGGGGGGTGACCCACTGCCGGCCAGGGTCCTCCAGCAGAGCCCCGTCACCCTGCGCCTTCTCCCTCACCCCTTCCCTGCCCCAATCCCCCGACTCCACGCGCACCCCTGCCTGGTACTGCAAAACAGAGGAGTGCTCGGTCCCTGTTCACCGGGCTGGAACGGGGCACGGCCCCCTTCGCCGGGGCCGCGGGGCGGCTTTGCGTCCCTCAGTGCCCGGAAGGTTCTGGAAGCCTGCCCCGGTTTCCTGCCGCTCCTGACACTGTCCAAGGCGGGAAGCAGGACACGGGCACGCCCACCAAGAGACTCATCCTCCTTTGCGGCGGCCCGGGCGCTACCTCCAGCCGGCCAAGACGAGGCGCGGCCTGGGCTCCGCCACGTCACGGCCCACCCGGGCCCCCACGGACGGCGACGGCGACGGGAGCACGTGCCACCGGGCCCTCAACTCGCGGCCTCCTTCAACTCTCCCCGCCGGCCTCTCCGGGGCCCAACCTTCCCCAGGCCTCAAATCTACACGGGCGCCTCGAAACTGCATTTCCAAGCGAGCCGCCTGACACCACCCATGTACATGGCAGAGTGACAGAAAAAGAGAAGAGAGGCCACCACACCCCAACGGACGCACGGCTCTTCCCGCGGAGGGCAGAAAATGGCCGCCGAGGGTGTGCGCAGGCGGGCTGGCGGGCAGGCCGAGGGGCGGAGCGTCGGGAGCAGGCGGGAAAGGAGCGTGCGCAGGCGCAGGCGCAGGCGCAGTCGGGGCAGGGCGTGGTGCCCGCGCCCCGGAGAGCCGGCGCGCAGGCGCAGTGGGGCCAGACTAGGCGCCAAGGCGCCGCCATGCCACGCCGCCAGGAAGCCATCTTGATCTCTACTACCACCAGGCCCGAATTGCGGCCTAGACATCGGAAGCCACGGACGCCAACTCCTCCCCCTTTAACTCCTGCCCCCCAAAAGGCAAAAACAGAGAAATAAAATCCCCGTCCGTCCCCGGAGGACGGTTTCCCCGGGAGAGCCTCTTTCCCGCCCCACCCGGGCCCCGGGAGCCGCGCTGGCCAGGAGCGCGGGGTCTTACCGAAGTCGGCGAAGGGCGGGCCGGGCATGGGCGGCAGCGGCCCCCGGAACACGGGCCGGCCCGCGGCCTCGGCCCCCAAGAAGAGCCCGGCGGGGCCTCGCTCGCTCGGGCCCGCGTGGCCGAGCCCGCCCAGCACGGGCT